>VXAK01024187.1:0-57253 GCA_013399435.1 Arenaria interpres
TTGGCAAGTCAAAATTAAATTTCAAACTCAACTCATCTCTTCCCAAATTCAATTCTATTTTCTTAAAGTGATAGCTCCTCTTCCTTCACTGACAATGTTTCTTAAATTTTATCCATCTTTTCTCCTTTTCACTCTCCAGTGCTCTACGTGTGAGACGGGCTTGCATTACGTACATTTGAGAGTCCTCAAATTCTTCTCCTCCCTGAAATCTCTGAAAACTGGTGTGAAAAGTTAATCTGTCTGCTTCTGGTATAAGAAGAGAACACGGAATCCACCTACTTTGATTTTAATTTGAAAATACAGTGTTGAAAAGCAGTATATTTCTACAGAAACTACCACAAAACCTGTAAACAGTAATTTAATTGAAAGTTCTTAAAAGGTCAGTGCCAAATGGGCAGCAAAGTCTCATTCTTAGCATATTTCAACAAAAAGCTTCTTGAGTATTACATGATCTGTATATATCAGCACACGCTGCAGACATGGACACATTACACAAATTTTGTTTCAAAAAGGTAGAGTGTAGTAGGTGATTTATCATTGGAATTTTAATACTGAGGTTGGTAAATGAATGTAAACTTCTATTTGCACTATCTGGCATTTTTGTGCAAAATATTTATTGAGAACCTGCCTCAGCAAAGAGCAGATAAAAGCAAAGTAGGGCTCTATGAATGTCCTTTACTTGCATTTCTGAGAAGTCCAAGAACAAGACACAATAGCTGCTTCCCTAACCAAAGGGAAAAAACCACAGTAATTTCCAATGAGTTATTGAACCTCTACACTGCAAGTAAAGTTTAGAGCAAAAATATAAACTGCTGCTTTCAGAAAGCCTGTTTTGGTCTCAATGGCTGAATAGTGTCTATAGCAGTGATCAGTAAAAAGGGTCTGACTGTATTGCTTTAGCATCCTTGGGCAGCAAGCTTTTAGATAAAATGACCTCTATTTTATAGGACAAACATTACAGCATTCTGGGTTGTCTGATTTTCTGACTCCAGCAGTGACAGGAGAACAGTAAAATAAGCCATATAAATATTCAAGGAGAGAGCATTTGCCTTAATACTTAATTTATCTTTTTTTCCCTACTAAGTCTACTTACAGACCTGCTATCAGAGAAGCAATTTACTTGAAAGCTATGCTTCCTAATGTTCTCATTTTGATTTTGTGTTTGCAGATCAAAGAGGAAATCTACCCTTACGAAACTTTCTCAATTTATCACCTTGGTGGATTTCACATTTATTAGATTCTTATCCATATGAGCCTATGTAAAACTCAATGTATAATTACCACCATTATGTGTCATGCAGAAGCCATGGCTTGATTTTTTTTGATGTATCAGATGGTGTAAGAGGTACAACAGGTCCCAGGAACAACTCATCTCTTCTCGTCTTAATGTTTTTCTCATCTTAATGTTCTCGCTATAAATTTTGTACATAGAGTACCTATGTGTGCCCTGCTTAATTTCATCTTATCATTCAGCTGTCAAAGCAAATGAATATATGTATAAAGAAAAAGCAGAATTGATTATTGCAACTGGTTTGTAACTTCTTCCATGAAATATTGTCAGCTGGATCACGATGACCTTTTCCTAATGGGAAAAAATAAGAATAGACATACAGGAAAATGGAAAGGCAGAGGGAATCACAAAAGAAAAAAGCACAAGACATTAAAAATTACCAGTTTTGGTTGCCTCCATTTCTAGATAGCTAACCTTTTGGTTTCCAGGAGGAGCAAAGACTTACTTCTAGAAGCATTTAAAATGTCTAATCTTAGTCACCCAAAACCATTACTCATCCACTTCTTCATGTCCTTAGCCTTTTGAATCTCTGTGAGGTTTTCCTTCCATAATTTTTTTTTTTCCGGATTCCTCCAGGAGGTAGCAAGGTGGCTTTTTTCCTCAATGAAAAGAATCAGAAGTTTTAATCCCTGGATTACAGGAAATTGGTTTGTGGGAAGATGGTAAATAGCAGACAAAAATCATTTCCCCCGTAGAAGAGGAATATGTTTTTCTGCATTTTTAAAGATACATTATTAACTAGATTGGCCTGACCTACTATGATGATTCCTAGTTTATTTAAGTTGTTTACTTTATTTGACAGTGAGAAGAAGGAACAGCATTTTCTTGATAGTTTGGATTGTTAAGTACTCATTTGTTTCATTAGAGTATTTTTTGCAATAGACTACTGGACAGACCAAATGTTAAAGTGAACATGGGTACACCCTAGATGGCCAGGAATTGAAATCTTTTACCTTGATAGGAACCCTACAGGAAAATACATTGATAGTTTTAATTGATCAGATTGACTAAGGTATGTACAATATTTATTTTGGAAATGTAACATACACTAAGTAAATAAGGCAGAAACAAAAAGGACTTTTAGATGTGTTCTGACTTTGTCTTTTAAAGAATGGTCTCCAACCCATAATGGCATATCTTATTTGATAAATTTTTTTGGATTCACCAGCACTCAACAGAAAAATCATCGTAACTTGAATGATAAAATTTCCAGTAACACACTAACTGTCTTACCCACTTCCCCATCCAATGTTGCATTGACCACATTGACCACACTGTCTCTGCTGATGGTGATTGCTCTCACGCTAATGTCTGCAGTAGCTGCACACCCCTTTAGGACATGAAGCCATTATAAGGACAAAGGTAGCGGTATTTTGTTCTAGTGAAGTGCAATGCAATGGAAATCTCAAAATATATTAATATTTTAAAATACACAAATTACCATTCCACTGATATTGAACTACTAACTAGTGCAAAGACATTCTGTGAGTAAAACCAAAAGTTCCATGGTCATTTCTAATCCCACTGAAACTAAAAAAGGTTTTCAGAAATAAGTTCATTACTAGAGTTCTAATGAAGGAGAATTTTCCACTGGCCAAACTAAAGGAAGGGACATGTATCTTTAGTCCTTGTTATTCTCACTGTTCACTTGCATTCTATCTGATAAAAGAAAGACAGCCATGAAAAATAACAGTGAAATGTTTGGAGTTACTGTATTAGTAATGCATGCAACTTCCAGAATACTATAGATAAGGGCTAGAAATATCAAACAAGAATAAAGATAAGGAGGAAAGAAAAACAAGTGTGACTCAAGAAATAAATGATGACTATTCCTTATCACCTCAGCACATTTCTACGCAAAATGCATACCATGAGGGTCCTCTGGATAAATACTACATTTAAAATACAACTTTTCAAATAGATATACGTGAATTAGAATAATAGTAATAATAGGTAAGATTCAAGCAGAATATAATAACTGAATCTGAACTCATATGCTTACAAACAAAATGCACGAGTATGTAAGAATAAAACCAGAAAGGCTGAGACACAAACTGAGTTTCAATTAGTAAAGAAAACAAAGGCAAAAGAAAAGCCTCTACAAATACACTATTCCTCTTATAAATAAGAGGAAAATAAAGGGAAGAATAATTCTATTAACAAAAAGGAAAAGAATTAATATTGATTTGCCAAGAGCAAATGGTGTTAAATCTGTCCAAGTTCTTTCTTTGATAGAATATAGTGAGTGTGGGAGAAATTTTTGTTTGGATATTTGGATTTTGGAACATTTTTGGCATTATTCCGATGGTTTAGTTTGGCTCCTAGGCAAGCTAAAGAAATACGAGTTTAGACATAACTTACTTCAATGTCATTTTTACAACAAATTGACTTGTTAATATACAACAAATTTGAACAGTAGCTCTCAAAAAGAACTATCAATATGTCTCTGTCAAAATGAGAAGAGATCTTCTTCAGACAGGGTTTATCATAGGCCAAGTTCCACTGAACAGTTTCAACAATTTGGATGACAGAGTGACATTTTTACAGGAAACTGCAAAGAACAATGTTTGTAAGCTCTTTGGAGAATACGAACATAAATCAAAATGATCCTGGCTAATTGGAGAGAAAGCAACAAATTGACAAGAGCAAATGAAATGAAAACATGAGCAAAGATCTACAGTTCAAAGAGAGTATTTTAAATGCACTCATAAAAAATAAGACCTGTACAGGAGTATAGAAAAGAATCTAAGGTTTATAATGTCTTTGAAATTAAATATGAGTCAGCTACATGTTTCCATTACAAAAACATTACATTAGGCAATGCAAATCAGAGCTTCGGCAACAGAAGTATCCTGTGTAGGACACAGAAAATAATCATTCCATTCTCTCTGTTCTGATGAAACTAGAGATAAGTTGGCATAGTTTTATTTTTAGGAAAAAATAAATCCCTCTTTTTTAATTGTTTAAATGATAAAACACCGGAACAACCTAACTTAGACTGCTATGAAATCTCTCTCATTTTTGCTATTTCACAGAATCACAGAATCACAGAATCTTCCAGGTTGGAAGGGACCTTAAAGATCATCTTGTCCAACCATCAACCTAACTGACAAAAATAGACGCCCACACAACATACAAGGAGCATCACCATCATTAAACCATACCTCCCAGCACTACATCAACCCATCTTTTGAACACCTCCAGGGATGGGGCCTCAACCACCTCCCTGGGCAGCCCATTCCAATGTCTGATAACCCTTTCGGTGAAAAAATTTATTGCATTTGAATTGAAGAAAGAAGAAAATAACGGGTTTACTCTACTCTCTGGTTGATCCAGCATATGTTGGATCTCTTCCTTTCAAACAATTAATTTCTCATTGAACTTGAGGCATAAGCTTTCAATGGATAACAAAATGCATGGATATCATAATTTATTATTATCTACTATGAGCTTACCTGAAATGCTTTTCAGTCATGTCTTTTTCGTTAGGCTACTCAGGCCTTCTAGATAAGCATAAAGCCTTCATTTACCACAAAGCTTTCTTACCGTCCCCATGCCACTTGACAGTTTTGATTGTTTTAGAGATGCACTTGCTTAAGAAACATATATAAATATACATATATGTATCTCCTTATATAAAACTACATAACATCACCTATGAAGTTCTTTGTATTTTTATGGCTTCACAAAAGTGAAAATTTTATTAGCATTTATAAATAAATTTATTTGTTAAATGAAGAAACCTAAGCATAACAAAGAATTGCTTTGTCAGCATAATATAGTAGCTACATAAAACTTTGGATGTCTCATCTAGGAGTTTTGTAATCCTCCTGGATGTCCACCTTTGATCCAATTCATTAGGGTTATATATAATCAGGTTCTGCTAGAAGGGGTCCTCAACCAGCACTTAATTGTAGTGCAAATTACAGAATAAGCAACCGTTACTCAAGCATCATATTGTTACATATATTAGTGTGAGCTCACAGGTGCAGTAACGTTTGTATATCTGCAGTTATAGTCTGGATTTATAGTGGTGTAGAACTCTGAAGACAGAGAAATGTTAATTCCACTCTGAAATATGTAACATGACTTGTATATTTCACTTGTTCTTTAACAATTCCAAAGGTATATTTGGGGGTATTCATAATTACTCCTTTTTTAAATATATTTTTAAATGAAAAGTAAAATCTCCATTTGGAATTTCATCTTGAAATACAAAGTTTTACTTCATAGTCAAGTAAAGGTTTAATAATTTTAAATTAAAATGGAAGCTAAAGAAAAGCACTAAGTGAACAGGCTTTTTTAATACAAATTTACATTTTTCATTGTGTGTAAATTGTGACAATAAAATACTTTGACTTCTAAATTAAGACCGGTTTGTTTATTCTCATCCTACATCTTCACAAATCAGAGACCAATGTGGCAATGGTATTACATGCTGAATGTCATGAGTAAATAAGAGATTGAGTTAACTCACGTTCAGGTGATAAAAAGTGGTATCCAGATGATGAAACCCAGGTGTTAACATAGATTTTGCTCTACACTCCAAAAGCAATCTCTACTATAATCTGCATTTGGTGGCAAAGGAACAGTCCCCGCCACACTACTCTATGTGGCTGGTAGTGTGCTATTAGGAAAGATGTTATTCATAAAAGTTATATGTTATTAATTAATCCTTGAAATATATTCATACTTTCAGCTGCAATATCCCAAGTTATTTAATGATTAGCTAGTTGTGAGATCTTGATGCATCCATTTAAATTTGAACTGTTATTTATCTAGCATGCAATCATAACTGTACCCAGTCTAAATTAAAAATGCATCGAAATGCATTGAAGACACTTTATTTAAAGTGTTACCAAATATGTTACAGGACGTAAAGCTGTGTAATTACTTAAGGGATCATATTTATAGCATTGGAGTATCCCAAGCATTAAATGGCTTTTGTAGTTGATTAAATGTTGAAGTGATGCTGAGGTAGAACTGCCAACGCTGCCAAAGTGCAACCCATACATTTTCTCCCAGTCTCTGAAGTGCTGTGCTGGCTTCCTTTAGGGCTGTCCAATACTACCACTTGAAACAACGATGAATGACGGAGATTATGGTTTACTTGTAATGTGAGGAGGATTCAGAGCAGAGTATGAGAGATTAAGGAACAGATAATGGAAGTTTAGAAATTAGGAAGAAATAGCATCATGGAGGCGAGGACTGATGTGCAACACCAGGAAGAGACAACCAAGGATGAAAGATGGTAGAAGTGAAGAGGTCAGGGAGTGGAAAAACAAAGTGGATTTTATTTTATCTTGAAAATATTGTCTAAGTACCTGACACAAGGGTAGGTAAGTGCAACAGCTGGAACACTTAAAAGAATATTTTTTAAAAATAAACCTTGCAAGATCTGTAAAGACTGCAGATCTTTAAAGACTGGAGATGATTATGTGTGTGTGTAGCTATGAGACAAATAATTTTTTTTTTGCATGAACTCAATGCAGTCTGGGGAGCATCTTCAGTGGGAACATGATCCTGACTGACACACACAAGACAGCTGAGCAAAATATTAGCCCTATGTGCAGATTCAGCAGTCGGGCTATGTATGGTCCAGGGAAACGGAAAGACTCAACAGAGAACGTATGAAATCTCAGAACAAATTGTCAGTGGTCATTAGTGACCACTTACTGGATGACCCAACCAGGACAGCTGTAGTATGTTCCTCTCCATCTACCCCAAAGTTGTGAGTGAATGGGGTTTTCCTTATTCCCCTTCATTAGGCCAATTGGTCCATAGCCAGTCTGTTTATTCCAGTTTTGCAGGCAGAAAAAAAAAAGAGAGCAAAGGAGAGATAACTTCAGACAAAATAAAGAATTCTGTTTTTTCAATGTCTGCCCCATATTAAGATCTCCCTTCTGAACCTTCTAATACTGTATTTGGAAACAATTTGATCTACATATAGGATTATACTACTTTCAAATATCCTTTGGAGGAAAAGTAATTTTATTTGGTAAATAGAATGCATGAATAATGAAGAATACAAGAATACTATAAAACAGTTAGGAAGTGGTTCAAAGGTGCTCATTTACAATGGAAGAAATTAAATATGCAAATAAATTATTATCACAGAGGTAGTTAGCAAACAAATGAGTAGGAAAAAAAGATTGTGCCGTCTAATTCATCATTGTTTAAAAGACACCTGTGAGTTCTAGCTGAAAAATGACAACACTAAGAAATGCAGATGGTCGCATTTTGCCTTCTATCAGTAATTTCTTTTACACGTTAATTAAATGACAGGAGAAGGCAAGAGCATTTCCTGTAAGAAAACAGTATGGTTTAAATATATATTATATAATTTACATATAATTTAAATATTTAAGTAAAATGGCTAAATAAAGGAGGGAAAAGCATCTTTCCGTCTCACATGTCTCCTGCTTTGCCTGTTTTCTCAAAGCAATAGGAACTGCTAGAAACCCCATCTAGACTTGTCATGGAAAATTTTAACAGTTAAACAGCTTCCTATACTTTTTTCTGTGCTGCTTCTTTAACGCTTCATAACTTGATGGCACCTGAAAATCAAGCTGTGTACTCAGAAAAATGTCATTATATCTACAGCGTTCAGAAGAACACTATTTGCTTTTATTTTTTAAGCCCACTGTTGTTAACATCATATTGACAGACCAGACATCAGGTGAGCAGACATCTTTTCATGCCTCTGGAGAGCCTATAGATCTTTCAGAATCAGGTATTATTAAATGGGATTGGCCAGATGTAATGAAATAGGAAGCAAGCAGTGAGACAGGATTGGACCAGAATATTTGAGACAAATTTAAAGAAGTGTACATTTCAGCACTGTAATTTCCATGAGTATGGAGGAGAGGCAGGAAAGCAAGAGGGGAGGTCTAGCAGCTTCTGGAAATTTAAGCTTCCAATAAAATCTCATCAAGTAAAATTAGTTTGATAGTCCTATTTCTTGCTTTCTACTTCAACAAATATCACAGACCTTGCCTGGGTAGGCAGCACGGAGCGGGATATCTGCTGAGAACCATGGCTACTAAACTCATCTCAGTGTGATATTTGTAGTTTGTTTCCACAAGTATTCAATATATCCACAGTTTTTTGGGTTTGTGTTGGTTTGTTGTTTGTTCAGTTTTTTTAAAGAGAAGAAAGGAAAGAAAGAAAAACATTTGCAAGAAAAACAGTCCACTATTTCAGAAATAATGTTTGCTGGCAAACAAGTACACTATGTGCTCTAAAACAGTTTACTCTAATACAATATATACTGAATTACTTCTTGAATTGCCACCTTCCAAAAGAAACAAGTAATAGTTCAGATGATGAAAATTACTGACTGATCCTGCTGATTATATATATTTATTGTAGGTTGTGCTATAAATGTACCAGACATGGAATAAGCCAGCTCTTTCATTCTATAAGAAAAAAAAAACAAAAAAACAAACAAACAAAAAAGCAACACACATCAATTTTTCCTAGTACACTGGAAACATGTTTTTCACAGAAATAAACACATTTTGCAGCCTTTTCTTTTTCTCCTTTGATAAAATAAAAGGTANCTAACTATTTTACTTTAAAAATTAAATATTGTTTTTTATTTTATAAAATAAATATATTGCATTTTGATTCATTTTTTTAAATGGTATTTTTCCTAATGATTTCATGAAATTTCACTTCTGCTGAAACATAAAAACCAATTCAGTTCTTTAATTGTCATTGCATTACAGTCCAATTACTTCGAGAATCTCAAGATACTTTACTGCAAAAGAGCATTATATTTGCACCTGAAGCATGGAAATGAGGTTCACATCCAAAAAGTTCTATTTGTTATCCTAATTGAAGGAACATTTTTATTTACTTCATATTTTCACATCCTTCATTTTACACACATGGGGGCAGGAAAGTGGATGTACATGGGTGTCCACAACAATCTGAAATGTCTATCAATCATGGCAGTCTTTAGACTTCTGCATCTATTAACTTAATTTGACTGCTTTTAGCTTAATTTGTGATAGTTATATTTTATAATGGCTCTATATTATTATTATTATTAACACCAACAAGATTGACTTACATTCTAATTATCAGTTTTCCATTGAAGTTCATTAATAATTTCATCTTCTTTCTTAAACTACTTCATTAAGGTTTTCTTAAATGAAACAGCAAAAACTATAACATAAAATTTCAGTTTTGCACTATGGAGATTACAGAGGAAAAAACCACTGACAAGAAAAGTAATGTTTTATTGAGAAATTCTTCTTTTACGTAAGGGTCATTTGAAGTCCAAAAAATCTTTTTGTACCTCTCTGAACTGAAAGTACTAAGCGTTGTCCATACTGTAAAGCACAGTTTTTGTTTCAAAGAGTTTATAATTTAAACAAACTCTGCCATTTGTAAGAACTAGCCAATGAGAATTAAGACAAAAATATGTACCAACATCTATAGAATGGATAAAAAGGTTCCAGCCAAGAACGTGGAACAAATGGGTGTCAACAGGATGTTACTTAGCAGTACAGTGATTTTTTTAACTCATTTAAGAGAAAACTGGCTAAGAAGCTACACGGAAACAATCCACATTAGAAGAACATTATCAAGGTTACAAAGTCAAGCACTCAGATTGCTAAAATTTCATGGTGCCACAAATGAAGTGTTACTGTATTTTGGAAAAGTGGTATTAAATACCTTGGCTGCATTAGCAAATGAGGCAAGCTTTCAGTGCTAATCATTACTTGACCTAGGGCAGATGTATTACTTCCACAAACCAAAGGAATAAAGAACAAGAATTCTCTTAGTAATGGACTATGAATACACCAAATACTAGTAGTGACCAAATATGAAAGGCAATTATTATTGAGTCACATAAAAAGGATGACCATTCATTTGTGGACTGTCTGCATCTATGGATCTGTATACGGTGTTTCTAACAAGCATATAATTAATATATTCTATTGTATATGATTCTATTCTGTACAATTAGGAGAGAGACTTGCTCTTCATACTGAATATGCAAATTCAAACACTTACAAAGGTATTTATACATGAGCTCTCTCATTTTCCTGTTTCAAAAATAGAAGTAATCTACCAAAACAAGGCCCGGTTGGATCTCTCAGAGGCAGGTTACCACTCCTCCCTGCACACAATGACTAATCAGCTAGAAATATTCAAAATGAATGATTTACTAATAACAGATTAATTTCAAATTGTCGGCTGACATTGCAAGAACTCACAAATAGCAACTAATAATTGTATTAAGGATTGAACTAGAAATCTTTATTCGTGGAAAGATTTATGATGAGAAAAAGCGGTAAATTGACAATGAGTAGTGGGCATGCTGCTGAGCTCACTTTTACAGGATTAATTCTGACTTTGATTAAGGCAGTAGGCTTGTTTGTTGGTTGAGTCTAACTCACCCCAGTCTAAGTGAGTAGAGAAGCAGAATAATTTTTACAAGCAAGAAAGTAATTTATAGCAGAAAATGTCAAGTAGAATCTGCGTGTAAGGGCCAGATGTCACACAAGAAAGCAAAGCAATGCAAATGGGCAAAGGTAAGACTATGGAAGTGATGAACAGCCTGAAATGATTTTAGAATGTGTGACACTAGAGACTGAATGCAATGTTGTTACTAAATGATAACAGGGGAAAACGGTGTCCTGTTTCACACTGTTTTACTTTTCCATATTGCTTAAAAACACAGAAGACATATGATTTATTCTGGATGTTTACTCCGAACAATTTATTCTGTATTGTAATGACAAAGTAAACATCATCTGGGATCATCGTGGATTAGTTGGATGACTGGATCTTGAAAAATGACTCCTACAACATAGTTTTCTTTTGAAGACAGGGATGTGTAAGAACTATGTGACTATTTTCTGTTTCTATTTGAGAAAAAGCTAACTCTCTGGCTGATTCTGGAATCTGAAAGTTAACAAGGTCATTCAGAGCCACGTTGTCACTTCTTACTGATCTATGCTTCATTCGGTGCAAATGTAATCAAGTATTTTGTCATGATGTTCAAATTTAAATCTTTCAAACTAATGTAAAGAATAGGAAATCATTAGTAGGAAATAAAAAACTGTAGAGCAGATTGAAAAAGGAATTTACAACAGTAATTGAACATCCAATGACAAGCCACTGGGAGAAAAGAGAACACATTACTGTTAGTGAATTTAAGAGGCTTATAACTCAGGTTAGTAATTGGGCATTGTAAAGCACATAACTAGGAAAAAAAAAAGTTATTATACATCATACAGACTACAGGTATCAGACTATTGGATATTACAGGTACAGATACTGGATACTACAGATTACATTACCTTCTTTTCCACAAGTTAGGACTTTGAACATGTCAAAAGCCAGCTCTCTAATGCTGCCAATCTTACCTAATCACAAATCATGAATTATTTTTCCCTCAAAATCATAAGTTTAACATTAAAATCTGGAGATTTTATTTTGACATATGGTCTCTTCCCTGGTGAGATTTTAACACTTGAAAATAAATGAAGAAATCCTGTCCACTCCCAGAAGAACCACAGTAATTTACCTCTGTGAAAGACTTTTATACACCAGAGCAGGAGTTGAAAGGAAATTTAGTATCAGTGGAAATAGAATTGCCAAAGCAGAAAATCTGCTTTTAGCCAGCAATATTCTTGTTTTATCCAAGGGCTACATCTTACAAACTGTAAAACGCTCAGCCGCTTCATTTTTACCTTCTGACAAAAACAAAGACAACCTTCGATCTTCCATCGTTCCTCCTCAAAAGGCTTATGTCAGGCAGGGTACTGTCAGTTCCAAGATATCTAGAAATGTATTTTCATTGCACATCCATGGGAAAGGAATGTTATTAAAGAAATAATCATGTTGTAAGAAATCCAGCATGCTAGCAGGTAAAGGATATATGAAGCATAGTCTGATCATCTCTTCAGGACAGAAAATCCTGATTGGGACTATTACATCCAGACATACTTAATTCAGTGTAAAAAAATCAGTGAGATTTAAAAGCTTCATACAGAGGGCGTAATTGAATTTAGGTGAAGCAAAACTAATGCACTGTTTGGCATATCTGAATCATCTCTGCCTAAAAGAAGCATTTGCTTCTTCCTACAGTTTATGAGCAAGGATGGTGGTCACAGACCATACCCCATGCTGACCAAGTGCGTTAATGGGTACACATGTGAGTTAGGGATGCACTGTCCCACTGAAAACTAACCACTTATTCACTACTGGAACACACCCATGGCAAGACCTTGAGGTATAGAGCTGCAAAGACAATTTTAAAGGGACACTGTGTAGAGGGCCACATATTCTGAGCACTTTACTGATCATATCTGATCCTTTACTCGCCCCACCTAGCCATGAGCAATCACATTGTCTTTAAGCTCCAAAAATGAAAAATTTAAAGTGGGAGGGACCATGTGCACAGCCTCCTGTATTCTGTGGAGTATGAAAACTACGATTTGGGTTTTTAAAAGACACTTATATGCAGTACTGAGAGAACACTCCTTTTCTCAGAATATAATTCAATGCAAGTTCAAAGGGTGCAACATACTTGCTATTTAAAGCCTATGTACTCAATTTTAGAGCAAAAAAAGTACTTATCAATCATATTCAATTAAAATAATTCATTTTCTTTATTTTGTCAGTAATATAGGTAGTACATGAGTACACTAAATAGGTAGATGGACAGATAGACAGACAAATAGACAACAAGGATACAAACACTTCCTAAGGAGCCCACTTTTGAACATGAAGCTGATAGGTGCTGTTTTCAGTCTTCACTGTAAGTACAGATCACTGCTAGACAGTTGGATAATATTGTTTTTAGTTTTTCTTGTTCTGTTGCTTGAGTCTCTACAAAAGGTTGCTTGTCTGTGCAAGTGCTATTAGTTGCCATGACAGTATTTGTGATATAAATAAAGCAGCAGTAAGTTTGAAATGTCCTGCTCCTCCAAGGTGCTTGGTGCCGACTGAAAAACCTGCAGAGACAGAGCCTGTCTTTCATGGTTCAGAGCTCCAGAAAAAAATTAGATGAAGAGCTACAAATTATTCTTAACAAGCCTGGCTACTGTCTTCAATCCTGTAAGTCAGAGCCTTTCTGGAGGAGTAGGTAGTTTAGAAGAATTGGCTGTTAAAATTTTCTGGCTATGCAAATCAGCTGTTCATGTTTTCATTTGTTAAGCTTCCTCCACCGTCTTTTCCATTTCTGGGAAACCACCCACCTATGCCTCATTCTGTAGATCAAAACATAAGAAGCTCACTTTCCACATGAAGAAAATTAATCTCTGTCTTTCTGTTTTCTATCTGATTCATGGTTTGATCTGTTGTTATGTGATGATGATGCGAAACAGGCTTGCAGACACATAACACATGATGCTCTGAGGAAGGAGCATGAGAGAGGAGTCAAATGAGTGAGTCCCACTTGCAGTGTGTGACACTTAGACAAGTCCACCTTCCCCATTTACTCTTGCAAAACCTACTTTCCAAAAATAATATTAAATCTCATGGCTGTTGACCCGTTTGCAACAAACTGGAAGGCATACAGCCTTCCAAAACCAATACCACATAGATCTCCAAGCCTCCCCATCCAGTTCTCTACTCGATTCACAAGGTCAGGCTTTTGCATAGCATCTATTACTGTGCAGAGCGGAGAGCAGAGTAAGATCTGGATGTTGGGACAAGGCTTCAAATGCTGCTAGCTCCAAACAAGGCTGCATCTCAGAGGAACTATACAGCATAATTTACATTAGAGCAGTGTAAGACAGTGAAAACTTGCATACTACCCCCACTCTGAAATAGAAGAAAGCTATTGTGCATATGCAGTGATGAGAAACCTGGTTTCTTGATGGGGGAAAGAAGACAGAGAAAGGCAGGAAGATCAATCAGTTGAACCAGTGTGCCTCACCATCTAAGGAACTCAATGATTCTGGTTTTAAAGTCAGCCTTGCTTTGAGCAAAAGGTCAGCACATACAACCTCAAGATGTCTCCTCCAACTTAACAAATTCTGTGGTTCAAGAGCTTAGTGGATGCCTTTCCTCAAAATTACTTGGGATCTCCTTCTTCTGGCTTGATTTAGAGGGTCTTTTTAGAGGGTAGGGGTGTTGGCCTGCTCAGTATGACCAAATTCAGAGGAAAATCTCTGCCCTCATGTATATGCCAGATTAAAACAATAATGAAGGGAAAAATACAGACCAAAATTCCATGTAGAAGAGTAGAGTCTCTTATTGTCACTATTATTCAAAACCAATCAGAGCAGACTACTGCAGAACTATCTCATGGAAAGGCTTCCCATGGAAATGAACACAGGTGGAAAAAGGCTTTGTTCTTAAGAATGAAAAAAGCAAGGATGGGCAAAACCATCACCTGACTATAGAGGTCGTGGTTTAGTTCATAAAAATGATTTCTCCTTAAAGCAGACATGATGAACCTTTAAGAATCTGAAACACTCAAAATACTTTTAGTGCTTAACTCTATCAACAGGAATTATTGTACAAATACAATGAGCTTATTCAGACAAAGTTGAAAAAGCAGCACAAGATCAAGCAGATACTTCAATTTTCCTAAATCAATTATAAATCTTATGCTAGGGAAGGAAGGTAGCTATGTAACCACTAAAATAAACCAGAAGATGAATAAGTAGTATATGAACTATGAGGCTAGTATAACTGAAATAATTCAGTATCTAGATGTTGTGGGCTTTTCTGTTGTTTTTTAAAATGGGGAAAAATCTTACAGACCAAACTAGTCAAGAAATGAGTAACTTCCACATCTATAAAAAGTATATCTAATTTAGAACATAACTAATTTTGATAACAAAATGCATTTACAGGTTTCTTTTAAAATATATGTTTTGTGCTTCTTTGTATAAGCCATGGGAGACACAGAATTCAAGATAATTAAAGCTATAAATAGAAAGAACTGCTTCTTAAAACTACCCAAGATTTGAAATCAAGGGCTTAGACTTTTTAGATGTTATTTTCTTCAATTTTCGCTCATTTGTTGGACTAGGCAGTGACTAAAGAACCTTTAACATTTAACTTGCTTTTAGATCTTATAACATTTATTGTAAAAATGCCTGTGGAAATAAAGAACCAGGAACTGGTATGACTAATCCCCAAAGGATCTGTTAGTGAGCATCAGTTCTCCCAGTTTTTTGGCCTTTTTGCCTGTTGACATTTTCTGTTTCCTTTTAAAGCCATTAGGAAACTACAAAACATAACTTCTGATACAGTGAAAGTCTCCAGTGGCAGAAGATCAAGATAAATCTGAAAAGGCGTAAATTAGGAGATCTTGGAATCCACAGACTGTTAAAATATGGGCAGTGATAAGTGGGGCATTTCTGGATCAGCAGCTTCCCACTTATGTCAGAAGAATAGCACATTAACCTCCTAAAGATGTGTTTATTTATACAAATGAGGCAAGATGGAGAAAACTGAATTCTCATGTAATGAAAATTAATGTGAATGAATCTCTTTGTCTAACACTTACTAAAAATAATTGGAAATAGATGTGTAAAAACAACTGTGGCCTGAATTTAACTACATAGAACCAAAGTCCCTGTATCTGTAGGTGACCAGGAGCTGAGAACTGCAGTTCTAAGAACACAGAGACCAGTAGAGACTCTATCCCAGTGTTAGTCTTTAAGTCAAACTGTAAAATTATCCTTGCTCTCGATCTGAAGCTTGGTCCTAGCTCTGCTTCCCTTTCAGCTCCACAGAGGGTGTCTGAAGAATAAACAACAGAATCTTTCAGAATAAAGAATGGTTTTGTGATTAAGGAAGTATGCTGGCACTAGTTCCTAGACCTGCCACTGCCTCCCTGTCTGACCTTAATCCCTCTATTATTCAGTTTCTTATCTGTAAAATAAGATAGTGATACTTCTCCCATTCTTTGTCTGATTTGGTTCTCTGAACTATCTGATCTTCAGAATAGCAACTGATTTCATTTGAGTATATTTTCTGGTTCTTCCACAACTACATTTTAATCCCAGCTGAGGTCACACAAGTTCTTTTAATACAAGCAATTAAAAAAAAAATAAAATCACTGAGTGGTTTTGGGGAATAGAAGTGTATTTGAAACCCGACAAAGTAGCTCTAAAAAGCTTTTGTGTTAAAAACACTGGAGAAAATTTCTACACTGGATCAAGTCGGGGGAAGGGGGTAAGTGATGGATAAAACGATGGCGAAATATTTTGCTGAAGGGCCGACAACCAAATCATTTATACCAAAGTACTACATCTTACTGTGTATATGGACATGTGGGGACCTGTATGCATGCTTTTTCTGTGTACCCAGTTAGGCAGATGGTCCCACTTCCACTGACAAATAAACTGTCTTAAACTAATTCAGTAACCACAACACTAATATGTATGTCAATATAGATCAACTAACGCACAGAATCACAGAATCACAGAATGATATGGGGTTGGAAGGGCCTCTGGAGATCATCCAGTCCAATCCCCTGCCAAAGCAGGTCCACCCAGAGCAAGTTGCACAGGGATGTGTCCAGGCGGGTTTTGAATGTCTCCAGAGACAGAGACTCCACCACCTCTCTGGGAAGACTGTTCCAGGGTTTTGTCACCCTCACAAGAAAGAAGTTCCTCCTCTTGTTTAGACGGAACTTCTTATGTTCAAAGCACAAAAAATTGTATTTAATATATAGAAAAAGTTAGTGAAGTAGTTTAATCAAGAGTATGAGAAAAGGCACATGAGGTGAACTTTATTGAACATCCACAAGACTGCATCAAGACTGGATGAAACAGAAAAAGATGCCTGGACCATCTCCCGGGATGCACAAAACCATACCTGTCATGGGGGACATTATGTACCAAGGCAGCTGTTAGATAAAAACATAGCTAATTAAACATGCCTCATCACAGAGGGCAATTTTGTCATCCAGAAATGAAAGGATTTAACCAGCCTGCTCAAGAAGAATCGGTAGAAACTGTGAGAAATAGTGACATTCAATACCTTTTGACCACAAGCTCCTTCAGTTCAACAAAGTTAGAAAAAGTCTCCCTGAACGAAGCAATATAAAAATACTGTGTTTTGTGAGAGCAAAATGAAGTAATTGGAATGGTAAGTTGTAACTCTTTCCAATGTTCAAAGTCCACAGCAGTAGCAGATTGATCAGGACACTTCAGAAGTTTAAATCCAAAATATATTTGTCAAAATATATATTTTTGGAAGTGAGTCATATAAGATGTGAGGCAATTATTACAAAAAAATCAAAAAACATGGTCAGAATGTAAGGAAAAAAGTAAATCATTGATAGGCTAATCACAAAGATCTCTTTGTTAGAAGTGTAAAGTGCATATCCTACACCTGGAAACAATTAGGTAATAAAACCAACAGAATAGATTCTAGACAAATAGGGTCAAGGGAGTAAGGAAGATATCTGCAGATCTAACAAATGGAAAAAGAAAACCAAGTGAGATTTATCTCATTAATAAATACAGAATCGGAAAAATAGATAATATGAACTTGTTCACCTAAGGCTGGACTTTAAAAAAGGAGAAAGTGTTAGTGTTATGCAAAACAAGCAAAACAGCTTTTGACAATTAAGAGCTGATAGTGACTTTGAACATGCATTCTAGGGTATTCAGGAGCTTAGCTATTGAACTTACTGAACCACTTAAAATTGTTTAAGCCGTAGAGAATTAGAAAGCACCCGAGAAACGCAAACCTACCAAAAGGAAGAGAGAAGATTAATCTTTAGGAACCATACCTTCAACTCCATTGCTTAGGGAACGATATGTAATATATATATTATATAATATATAATGTAAGAAATGTAGGAAAATCATATGAAAAAGCCTAGGATTTTATAGTATGGTTTGAAGAAACAGAGACACATATAATTACATACCCTCTCCAGCCTCCTCACACAGGCAGCAGATCTGGAAACAAATTACAAAAGACAGTCATAGTTTATCTCTTGAGAAGATAACATAATGTCCCTCCTCTTTTCTTAGGGAACTGCACTGTGCCCTCTGCTCAGTCATTTATATTCTCTGGCCATAGAGTAGGGAACGAGGGACCTAGAGATAGGTCTTCTTCCCAAACCTTTCCACCAAACAGTTTGCTGTCAGTATAGAACATCAGCTGGACAGATTAACAATGTAAATATAATTTTGTAACCCCATCATACGTTTGTTCTTCTGTGGAGCTAATACATCTGTGACAATTTACCCATAAATTGTTTAGGACGTTTAGGAGACCACAGTCATTAGACCTGCTTAACAGGAAGGTCATATCCAGTGAATGAAGAAACGATTTTATCATTTTGCTCATAAAATGAATGGATGAAAGAAATACAGCACAAGTCCCATACATACACGTGTTGGGTTTATGTAGCATCATGCAAAATT
The DNA here is from genome assembly GCA_013399435.1 of Arenaria interpres. Taxonomy (NCBI): domain Eukaryota; kingdom Metazoa; phylum Chordata; class Aves; order Charadriiformes; family Scolopacidae; genus Arenaria; species Arenaria interpres. The sequence continues at coordinate 18,661 of VXAK01024187.1, forward strand.
AATGGCAATGCTCTGGGATCTAAGCAAATGGGAGATGAAAATGTAGTGAAAGACAACAGAAAGGATGCTGATGAACAGAATCCAGTGTACAGAAGTGTGCAATGGTGTGTTACCAGGATCACTGTTACACCTGCTCTTATTTAAACATTCTACTGACTGATTGAAGGCTGGGATAAACCACCAAAGTAATTAAATTTGAAGACGATACTAAATTCATAGATTCTGAGAGCAAAACCACAAAAAGCAGACAAAATATGCACAGAAAATAGCAGGATGGAGATGCATCTGGTTTTCTCATGTGAAATATTTATCTGGGAAAAAATAATATGAAGTAAAGACAATCTATGAGACAGTAATCCAGAAATGAACAGTGATGAAAGGACTTGCAGGCGATAATGGACAGTAGATTAGATATATGTTTATAAAGTAAATTTGCAGCAAGAAAAGGTCAATATGATTTAGGAACTGTTTGAAGGGAGGGATCATATCATGACAAAGGAGTACAAAGTCACTCTTGAGGATATGAATACCAAATTGCACCTAAAATACTGTAGGCAGACCTTGGTCCTCCATTCTTGGGAGTGTACAGATAACTTGAAAGGAATTCAGAAAGGACCAGAAAAAATGTTGTTGCTACTGTAGCAATTTTTATGTTATTAAAGAGGTAAAATGTCTGATATAAAAGAAACAGCTTTTTAATAATGAAAGAGTATAACAGACGCTGTCAGGATGAAAGACTTTATAGATGGGTCAGCAAGATGAACTTTAGAGATTGACTTCTGAACAGGAGACCTATTTGGTTATGTCAAGAAAAGTGACAGAAGTCCACCTAAACAGACAACTTGAATTATACCAGGAAAAAAACAAAACACAAATAAACAAAAAAAACAATTGCTTTGAAGCACTTTGTGATTTGGCAAAAGGAAACCCAAGGTGGAATAACAGGTATTTTTTGTGTCAGTGTTCATTTTTCTTTTCAGGAAGAGTAATATTAAGGGCAATATAAAACACAGTATGCAACACCATAATAAAGTATAATAATGAATCCAAGAGAACTTTCCCTTGTTTCTGTAACACAAATTTCTTCATTTTCACTACTGAAAAACAAAACCTCTTTTTTGTTTTACCAAAGATCATGAGGACAGAAATCCCATTCCATTGTCTTTAACAAATACACATATTAAATTTTAAGGCAATTGTTTTGCTGTTTTTGATAATCTATAACGAAGGCCGCACTTACAAATTTACAGCAAGGACTAGTAGAAGCAAGAGCTACTGTGTACTTTTGTAAACATATTAAGAAGAGGGGAGGGGAAAAAATAGAATAAATGAAGAGTGTGGATGGTAAATTTCCTTAAGATTTCTTTGAATAAGTGGGGGGAAATGGAAACAAATCTCTAAAGTTTCAAATGATCTGTGAAAAATTTACAACACAAATATTCACAAAATGAAAAAAAATTAGTGTAAGAAAGACAGTAATAGAAATATCATCAGAGAAAGGTGGAAGGAGGGTGAGAAACAAGCCAAGTCGAATGTAATAAAAAAAGGAAGAATGCATTAAGGAGACATAGCAAAAGATAATGTCAAAAGAGAGTCAGAGAACAGAGAAAAGGCAGAGATAACTGCCCAGACAGGGTGCAGCTGCACTGCTGTTGTGCCATCTGAGACTGTGCACTGTACAAAGAAAAGCAATTTTGAAAAGATAGCATACAAAAATGCCCATTTGAATCTGGAGCAAAGTTATTGAGGATCCAGTGAGAAATGTGGCCTTGATCAGTAATTTTTGCTCTGAGAAAAGCTAAAAATTGTACTTCATTTATAAACCACATTAGGTAGATGCTTTGCTGAAATTAAAAAAAAAAAAAAAGACATTTTGAGACAAAAAATGGAAGACAACTATAACAAATGCTCCCAGAAGGTAGGATAAAAGGAGGTTCTTATTAAATAAGGTTTGGGGTTTTTTTCCTGAAGTACTAGGTTTTGTCCAATAGCTAATTCAATTACATCTTATAAATGGAGAGCCCTATTGAAACAATGCTTTTGTTCCTTCTCATAAACCTAGTGGATTTTCATTTGTTTGCGTTCAGGTCAAACTGGACTTGTGCCATTGATAAATTAGTGCTAATGAAGTCCTGGCCTGAAGGCACCACCTCTGAATTTTTAGCATATTTTAAGAAAAGATCAACAGGCATTAATCAAGCAACAAAGCAGTAATTCATTCCTCCAATGATTTCTTCATCAAAGGACCAGCAAATTCAAATAAAAACTGAAAGACTCAGAAATACCTTAGCAATCCCTGCTTGCTGATATCTGAAGACAAAAGTGAATGTTTGGCTCTCTTATCATTGATATTAGACGTGTTCACAAGGTGATCTGACTTCAAGCTTCTAACACACATGACTTGATTTCACGGAAGCATATATTTCACCAAAGCACTTCTAGTTCTGCAATTAATGTCCTATTTTGTACAAGTGTCCACTAAGTCTTGTCGGCATTACTGCATGCTGCAGATACTTGTTGCAGATACTTTTGCTGTAGGATCAGCAGAATTTGGAAATACAGATTAAGGTTCAATTCCTCTCACCAAGGATGGGTAATTCAAATTTACCTTTGGACAAAAGAGACAAAAGGAATACTGGATGCTCGTGGCCAGAGAACAACCTCCTTATGCAGCAGGAATGTACCTGTCACAGGAGGCAGCAGTCAAGAAATAAATAATTTTCCCACTGTCTCCCCTTCTCTCATCTTTCTTGCAGCAAATGTTTACTGGAAGTCCCCATTCTGAGAGGTAGCAGTGATTGTGAGGGGTAACTGGACAAGGCAGAGTTGCCCAATTTCATGTTGCACTAGTACTGTCCTTGCTAAAGGTGTAGGTGACAGGAGCTCTTTTTCTCTTGTACCATTAGGTTTTTTTCAGTACAGGCAGGTAGGAAATGTTTTCCAACTGCACAGGATTTCATTTCCTTTTTCCCAAATCAAGAGGAAAAATAAAATTATCCAAACTTTCACAAATTGTTATGCAGAATATATGCCTACTATGCAGACTGCTAAGCTTCATTTTGATCCATTGGGATCCACTACATTGTTTAAGTAACATCCAGTTTTCAAATAGAAAAGGTCCTTTTTGAACTAAGAACTGATTTTATGATAAACTTATTGCAAGTTCTTTTCAATGGTCCATATGTCCCACAAGTTGTTTTATTTTATGAGATATTTCCCCAACAGAAGAATATTTTTTGGCTACCTGTTTCTTAGACCACTGCCCATTTACTTTTTTCTGCACTGGGGTAAATACTGTCTTAGTTTCAGTCTGTAAAATAATTTCTGAAAGATTTGTTGAGTTTAGTGTGGTTCATTACTGTTAAATTTAGCATGGTTAGTATCTGCAAAGATTATGTGCAAATGAGAGCATCTGTAATTCTAATGTTCATAATTTCACTCCGTTTTATGCTGTTAACCAGACTTATTAGCATTTTTAACTTAGAAAATTATTTGTTGAATAGAAAGCACTGCAACTGATGGTCATTGGTATAATAAAAAATTCCCAAACTAATGGAATTAGTTGAATAATGATGTTCAATTTCCTTGTAGTATAGATTTGGTTAAGAAATTACCAGAAAATTGAGAAATACTCTGCTCCATCAGTACATATCCAGTGAACGTTATGGAGTTTCTGAGTGTATGTCTCCATATCATACAGTCTTCCAAAACAAATAACTTACGGAAAAATTTAAGTGCTTGGCAACATAATCCCTGGCACTGTTACAGAGTCTCTGTGTCTAAATACTGATCTGAGAAGATAAACAGTATGTTTTTGATGCACTTGAAGTCCTAGAATTCATTGTGGGCCAAGGGAAAAAAAGAAGAGAAATATTTGGATTTATAATACAATTTCTTAAAAGTCAGTAAGGTATTTTTTCTTCTTTTTTTTTAATTTTTTTTTAATGGTTGTTCAGTTGCAGAAACAGGACAGAGAGGACTGATAATTTCCAAGTCTGAAATACAGATTTTTTTAAGAAAGGTAATTGTTAGACCAATGCGTTTATGGTTACTTACAGAAATAACAGTGGTACCTGTATGTAAATTTAAGACTAGAGAATTTTTGAAAATATTGAAACAGGCAATGAATTCCCATGATGCTGATATCCCTCTAGGCCTGTTAAGGTTTCATCCTGAAATAGTGGTTATAGATATTCTTTTTCACATGTGGACTAAAAAACATCAATTGAGTCCTTGTGTGTATAGAAGTTAGAAAAACAATGCTGGTTTTGAGCATAATCCAGGCCTTTAACTCTTTGTTCTATTATATGAAATGGAAAAGTCTCAATTTTCCATTTTAATGTTTAAAATCAAGTCACCACAATAGACAGCTACAGATCATACAAGTGTGAATTGCAAGCTAATCCTGAATTTGCATTGCAGGCAAAGGAACAGGCAAGAACATTTCACTTTAGTTCAGTTTGACCTAAAGCTTTGTCTTCTTGAACAATTGTTCCAGTATTACTTTCTTCCTGCATTAATTCTTCTGCATAGATTTGACTGACCTGCATTTCCCCTAGTGCAACACAACCTTCCTACCAAAGAACTACCCAGATGCTCTCTCAGCTAAGACAGATGCTGAGATATTTTCAGTAGACATAGTTCAGAACTGTTCCCATCATCCACAGTGTGGGACAACGCAAAAATTTCTGGGGGAATTTTCATTCATTACAAATGTTATTTCCATGTTAAAAGAAAAATCTGAAAATTCAAAAATGTCATTAAAAGGACATTCTAGAGGGAATAAGAAAATTTCAGAACAATTTTCTTTAAAAAACTCATTGTTTAGCCTTCTTTCTCTTATCCTAAACATTTTTAGTATTTTTATACAAAAATTAGTATTTCAAAGTAGAAAATCAATTTAGAACAAAAATGTAAACATTGATTTATAAATATTAAATTTTAAAATACTTCCACATTTTCCTCCTTTCAAAATAAAATTTTCTTAAAAATGAAATATTTTTATGAAAGATGTTTTGATTACACATCAAGTACATCTTTTACACACTGTGTTTTCATATGTAAACTGCTGTTTTATCAGAATTGAAATAGATATCTTATAGTTTAGTTTGTCATATTAGATACATTGATTGAAAGAAAAAACTCAAAGATTTATGCAATTCTGGCTTACTCAGCATAGAGGCCAGAACCGAAGATGTAGGAAAAAATATAGTATATTGACAGCATGAATTTCATTCCGATAATATCAGTGGATTTGTGTAAGATTTCATTCTGGATAGAAATATTTTTTTTTAGGGATTATATAAATAATACCTCAGAATTGGAACTGGAATAACTTTCTCATTATAAGAGAAACAGTATTTTGCAAGGTAAATATATCTGTTCTGCTTTTCTTCTGAGTAAGAAAGGATTATGTGTATTTGAGCTGATTTATTCTTTAATATGCATTGAAATCTGCTAATGCTTTTTCAAAAATGCAAAATACTTCTATTTCATCTTCACCTGTTGTAGCTTCCCAGTCATGCAGGTAAATGGGGATACAGTTTTGTGACTGCAGACACAATGCAACACTTGCTCAGGAACTACACGGACACTATCCAGATCCCAAAGAGGAAAAGAAAGGTCCTCACTATATACTTTGTGAAATTAGCATATTGTCTTCTGAAGTTAAATTATTTAAGCTTATTTCATTTAAGATTCACTTGATCCTTTGAGCTTAAAAGGACTGACTGGTATCCTGACTCCGGCTTCATTCACCAACCCTCAGCTCTGTTGAGATGATGTGTCTGACTCAGGTGAGCACTTACCAAGTCTTAAGCAGGTTGCATTCTCATCTACTATATTTAATCAAGATTTTTTGTTCTTCATGTTTTACTTTATTCTCTCTCTTTCTCATTTTATCTTTTGGGTATTTTTTTTAAGCAGTCTGTAACTTTTACATCAGTGTTAATAAAGAGTTTATTGCAAAACAAAATCAATCATCTTTTCTCCTCCTCTATACTCCCTCTTACACCATGCTATTCTTCTTCCTTGTATCATTACCACAATGCCATTTCATTCTAATAGAGTAAAAAAAAACTCAAGTCTTTTTTCTGTAAAGAAGCAGACTATCTGACACCACTGATAGTTGACAGAGCTGCAGACACAGTAGAACACATGCAATGCTAATATGTGTTTTTCTGGTGCCAACAGGGAAGGTGGACTTAGTAGGATTTACCCAAATTCAGAGGAAGCTGAGTACTAAAGACATATAAGCTAATTAATTGAATATGCCCTGAATGGCATTTGGAAAACGTTCATTTCTATGGAAAACAACGTCACATCATACAACTCCTTGTGTCACCTCTTCTCCGCAGTTGAGCTAAAGCAATGAAAAATTATCGTTATTCTGTACCTTCATGTACTCTCACTGTACGCAGAACTGAATGAGACACAGCCTCTTTTCTTCGCTACACAGCCTTTATTTGTTTTTTTAGCTATAAACACAGCTCGTTCCATCATTCTCCTAGCCTAGGAATGATTTTGCTAACTTACAGTTTCCAGATCAAGTTCCAAGATTTCAAAGTCAAGTTTCTGTTTCTGTTTAAAATATCAACTCTAAGGGGAAAGACTCTTGAGTGAGAATTAATCTGGAAATTCTGCTGATGATGGACGAGATAAAAGAGAACTCAGCTTGCCCATCTGCAACTATATTGGTTCAGCAGTAGTGACAGGAAGAAAGATGTGTTTCTGTCATTGAGCTAGACTTGGTATTCAGAAGACACATAAGAAACAGACTCTGCAGGACATAAATACGAGTGTATAAAGTTGATTTTTCTGACTTCAGGAAGACTTTCTCCTCAAGAGTTATTATTAGCAGGTGAGTGTGTGCTATTCCTAAAGTAGACCTATGAGAGCATTTGACTTTGGTAGATACTCTGTCAATTCGCCTGAGTACAACAAGGAACCACAATCCTGCTAAATATAAGGAAATCTTCATCACAAACTAGATTTGTTTTCAGTAAAACTAAAATGAAAAAAAAAGCTGCCAAAATATCAGGGATAAACCTTAGCCAGCTTTGTCAGCTCTCCAGATTGCTGGCATGGCACATTGGTGTTACCAGATCCTGTGCCTCTTTCCTGTAGTGCCCGATGAAACGGAAGAAGATGGGTCAAATGAAGGGAAGTAACAGTTCACTTTCCTGTAATCTTCTGCCATTACTTTTACAGCAGGGGTCACCCCATTAATTTCAGTCTTACTCATCATACTTTAATATGATGTAGAAAAAGGACACCGGTGATTTCCCTCAGGGCTCAGTTTTGGGGCCAGTCTTGTTTAATATCTTTATTGATGATCTAGATAAGGGGATTGAGTGCACCCTCAGTAAGTTTGCAGATGACACCAAACTAGGTAGGAGTGTTGATCTGCTTGAGGGTCAGAAGGCTCTACAGAGAGATCTGGACAGGCTGGATCAATGGGCCAAGGCCAATGGGATGAGGTCTAATCAGGCCAAATGCTAGGTCCTGCATTTCAGTCACAAAAACCCCAGGCAACGCTACAGGTTTGGGGAAGAGTGGCTGGAAAGCTGCCCGGCAGAAAAGTACCTGGGAGTGTTGGTGGACAGCCGGCTTAACATGAGCCAGCTGTGTGCCCAGGTGGCCAAGAAGGCCAACAGCATCCTGGCCTATATCAGGAATAGCATGGCCAGCAGGAGTAGGGAAGTCATTGTGCCTCTGTACTCGGCACTGGTGAGGCCTCACCTTGAGTACTGTGTTTAGTTTCGGGCCCCTCACTACAGGAAGGACACTGAAGTTCTGGAGCGTGTCCAGAGGAGAGCCACCAAGCTGGTGAGGGGTCTAGAGAACAAGTCGTATGAGGAGACGCTGAGGGAACTGGGCAGGTTTAGTTTGGAGAAGAGGAGGCCGAGGGGAGACCTCATTGCCCTCTACAACTCCCTGAAAGGAGGTTGGAGAGAGGTGGGGGTTGGCCTCTTCTCCCAAGGGAATAATGACAGGACCAGAGGAAATGGTCTGAAGCTGCGGCAGAGGAGGTTTAGATTAGATATTAGGAAGAATTTCTTTACTGAGAGAGTGGTCAGGCACTGGAAAAGCCTGCCCAGGGAGGTGGTGGAGTCACCATCCCTGGAGGTATTTAAGAAATGTGTAGACATGGCTCTTCAGGGCGTGGTCTAGTGCCCAAGATCGTTGGTTTGTGGGTGGGTGTGATGTGGTGGGGTGTTGTGTGTGTTGTTGCTTTTTGTTTGTTTGTTTTTTATTTTATTTTGTTTTGTGGTTGGACTCGATGATCCAACCTTCCAACCGTGATGATTCTGTGATTCTGTGAAAATCAGGTTGGTAGGGGCTGTTTTGGAGAGTGTTAATTATTTACAAGGCTAATGCTCACTAGCTACAGACCGGATCATTAGCGAGTGTATTTGACAGAAATTTAGTGGCCTGAATTAAGTTTCTTTGAAACTATTGAAGATCTAGCTCAGACAAATAACATCTCTTGGATTTGAAATCCTATTTAATCGGCAGTTTAAGTGTGAGATGTCTAAAAGATGCAAGAGCCATAGAATAAAGTAAATCAGTGTTAATGTACTTTAGGAATTAGGTGGCTGGGATTGGGAGGAAACAAGGACCTCTCTGGAGATTTTGGCTCTATTTTAAGTTTAAAGACTGTGATGCAACAAAGTACATGTTGTAAGATAAACTTCCATGAAGCTGAAATTTCCAAATAAACACATACTACAAAATATCAAGGCTAGCACCACTTTCCAGTAAATATAAGTGGAACACATGAAAAAACTTAAACAATATACTTTGCTACATATTTTTGAAATTTAAATTGCCCCAGGAAAGGCAACATTTTTCTGTCTTCTCTGAACTGGGTCTTTTTCTAAGAATCTCTCAGCCAGATTTCCTTGTATAGCCTGACTGCACTGTGAAGCTGTGGTAGTGCAATGCTTTCTGTACTGAAGTATCCAGGGAAACCAGAGTTATGAACTGTTTGGCTCTGTTGGAAGAAGATTAGGCAGCCAGTGTATACCAGGGAACATCAACATATCTAGGAATCAGCTCATGATCTTTTCCCTTGGATCATAGTTGCTGCCTAAGATGGCTGCCTAAGATGCCTGAAGTCAGAAGGATCATATGTTGGAATCAAGACCCTGCCTACAATTAAGATAATCTAAAGAATGCCTTTCTATAAAAAGGATGGTCTTTGTCAGAACTTCCTTTGTCCATTAGAAAGAAATATATTCATGTCTAAGTGGAAGGATGCTGTTCTCTTTCTAGATCCTTCCTCCTAATAAAATACTGCATTTTCACTTTCATTTTTATTTTCTCCACATGTACACCTACTCTCAGAACAAATTCCTATTGAATTTAATGTAGGAGTAGAGTAGCTCTTTATCTAGTTATTTCTTTTGAAACAGCAGAATTATTTCTGTACTCTTCTGTTCTGACTGAACAAAGGAAAAAAACATGTCTTTGTATTTTAACAAATACAGGAGTTGAAATTATGGAGTGCTCACCCAAGTACTTAGGTTTCTGTAGGATTTATCACTGAAACAGATTACTTGCCTAATTTCAAACCACACACTAATAACAGTCTATTTTTATTAATGTCCATTGCTTAATCAATCTAATCTTCCCACTGAAATGAAATTGCCAAACTCCTGCTGCTATCAATGGTATCAGGATCAGACCTGCATGTGGCACACTCAGTAGCTTCATCACTCTGAAAAGGTTTTGTTTGGTTTAGAAATGAAAAGCTATTTTGTGTGTGTATATCCAAGAGAAGTACAAGGAGAAAAGAAGGAGAAAAGATTACAGCTTGGGACCGCATTTCAGTGTGCCAATCTGCACCAGAAGGATCCACCTGTGAACCTGATCTTAGTGTTTAAAGAGAAGTTGCTTCAGCTTTATTTCATGGTTATTTCAGCCCTAAGGATGAGGCAATTGCTCCAGAGCAAGTCATACGGTCGGAAAGAGAGCAGCTTGATTGCTTCCTAACTGCTCCTTGCTTAATAACCATCCTTCTCTCTGACTCCTCAGGGTGCTTGGCTTCATCATGACTTAATTTTCTGTTTCCACAGATGTGATTCCATTAAATGAAATAAATCAGTGATGATATACAGCTCATAGATTTAGATCTCGAAGTGACCCCTTCAAAGTAGGTTTTTCTGTTAACAGCAACTAAAAAGCTGCACATTTTCTTGTCAAATTTTCTGTGACCTGAAAAAAGGAGATGATTGAAACTGTCTCATCATCATTGCAAGGTTATATAACTTACAAAAGGCATTATAACATATTGAAAATCAACATTGAAAAAGAATTGAAATGACTGAAATGATCTTAATCAGTGTTGTTTGCATGTTATTTACTGAAGCACATACAGCATCTGCAGCTCTTCAGATCATACCAGAATCACTTCAGATCGGTCCACACTTCACATAAATGAAGCTTTTCTTCAGAAATGGCAGCTCTAGAACCAACTTTTTTGACAGCATCTTAGTTTTAGGAAATTGTTACAGAAACATTTCTTGTTGAATTCTGTCCTGAATCCCATTTTCTTTCCAATAAGAAGAGAGAAAGATTTAAAATATTACATGTAAGGGTTAAGCCTTTTAAATATTTATGTATGCAGTTGAAAGAAGCTAACACATAGTGTTTTATTTCTTCAGAGGAGTAATCATTTCTCCACCTTCTTGTTTTCAAACTTAATGTTGCCATTAAGTTTGGATTCGGCTGAACTGAAAGGGTTGCATTAGTTAATTCCTATATTAACTATTACTATATTATATATATATATTACTATTAAAGGCTGCGCCTTTAAAAAACATCTACTTTGTATTTTGTAGAGCAGTATCATGCTTTACAAATTCAAGTTGAAAGTGTGGAATTCAGAAATACATGACATGGACATTCTCATGCTGTCAGGCAAACAGAACTAATTCTATTTCACATAGTTAGTCATGAATAGCAGGTTACATTTGAAAACTGCAGACACATTTCTTTGCCAGAAGTGATGTATTACCTTTATCTTTGGCTCAGATTTGCTTCCAAAAACAAATGAAAAGAACCCCTATAATATGGGACTTGTATTGGGCAGCATGTGGTTCTCAACCTTGAGGTGACAGTTGCTCTATAAGCCCTTTCCTTTAATGATAAAATAAGTTATACTTGCTGATTTAACCCATTACCTGTTGACTTCTACATCTCATCTAAATGTATAAAATAAAAGAATAAAAGAGACATGATGTTGACTAGTTTTCTTCTGTTGGTAACATTTTGGCAAATTAACATCAACAACAAAAATAACCACTTGAAAATAATCTTTCAAACCAGTCTATTGCACAAGAGCAGACTTTTTCTAAGGTCTTTCTAGGTTCAGCCTGGAGAAGAGAAGGCTTGGGGAGACCTTATTGTGGCCTTTTAATTCTTGAAAGGGGGCTTATAAGAAAGATGGAGAAAGACTTCACAGCAGGGCCTGTAGTGACAGGACAAGGGGTAACAGTTTTAAACTGAAAGAAGGGAGATTTAGATTGGATATAAAGAAAAAGTTCTTTAAGATGAGGGTGGTGAGATACTGGAACAGGTTGCCCAGAGAAGTTGTGGCTGTCCCATCCCTGGAGGTGTTTAAGGCCAGGTTGGATGGGGCTTTGAGCAACCTGGTCTGGTGGGAAGTGTCCCTGCTCGTGGCCGGGGGGTTGGAACTCGATGATCTTTAAGGTTCCTTCTACCCCAAAGTCAGTCTTACCATTGGGTGTATATAGAATTGGATTTATTTTTGTCATAAAGAAACAGACAATTTTCATAAGTTTATTCCTATTTAAGGTTATGCTACATTTAGCCTTCTGATATTTTAGTACAAAATAGGGAAAAAATTTTAAAGAAAGAAATGAGAGCATCTTGAAGTCGTATCCCCTGTTATGGAAAGTAAAACCATGCATCTCTTCCTTCATGTGGTTGTCTAGCAGCCCCTTTGCATTTTGAAACAGAAAGAATTTTGGTTACTAAATGCCCTGCAATATTTGGTTTGTTTTCATCAGTATTGAGAGAAACTGCACTGTCCTGATCTCCTTTATAGTTAGTAATTATTTCCTTGCCATTTTCCCGTCAACCTGGTGTAACTTCTATATTAGATTATTACAGAAGCTGAGGTCTGAACCTGCTGAGGTATCAATCTGAGAAAGATCTGTAGTATAGGAGGTAACATAACATAATCTAAAAGTGGCTATATTGCAGCAAGGGTTAAAGAGACTGCTATATTTTCACTATGTGAATGATTTAGCATACTTGGGTAGAAAAAGCTATGTGGCCTATCAGTTACTCATTAATAATATTATTTAAAATCAACCATTTCCTTCTTTTTCACTCAATTTCCAAATAAGTGTCCAGTTTAAATTTCCGATCTATAAGTAAGGGTTTAAATACAGTGCTGGCATTATGTGATACTTTGTACATTACATTTTGATACTTGAGAACCAACTACAGATGCGAATGTTGACAGGAAAGAATGTTGATGTAGTCAGGAATCTTTTCTTATTATTTGTCTTGTAATTAAAAAGATACTGCTTGTAACACAAATGAGGAGTAACTAGCAAATCAAAGTGAATTCCTTTTGGTCATTAATGATCATACCATATATTGCTAACATCATAATTTCCACTTTTTTTAGGATCACTAGCATTTATAACCCCGATTTCCTCTGCTCACCATTTAATTTCTGGGGAAAAACAAAGCAGCAATTTTGTATTTTTGTAAGATGACCCCCTTCTAGCTTCCAAGTATTTTAGGAGGGGTTTCATTGAAATTCAGTCCAAAAATGAATGTAATTTACTGCTAGTTGATAATAAGAGATCATCTGGCTTCAGCAAGGCTCGCGTGACTGAGTTTAATAAAACATTTGATGAAATCTTGATTAGATCACACAAAGCTTGGTATTTGGGAAACATCAAGTGTGATTTGTGCTTTTGTATCATTCTAACCCTAATGTCTCTTGTGCTGAATGAAATAATCAGCTTAAATGTATGTACACTAATGATGTGTTTGTCATGAAAACATAGCACACAATTCCTTCATCAGTGTCACAGGAAAGTACAATGGATTTAATTCAGTGCTAGTTGCAAAATATTTTTGCGGTGGGATGTTCTTAAAAGACAGGATAAATTTAAAAAGCTCTGCTGTGTGTAATTTATACAGACAATAGAGTGATAAGCAGGGTCTTATCCTAGGTGTCCTTATTGTTCTCTGTTTTATATTTTGGAGTTGGAAAAAATAATATGTAATTGGCTGTGTTAGGGTATGGTCTGAACTAGGAGTAAATTCACCATCACTCTGCTATGACACTGCTCAATTCAAGTCTCTTGATACAGGAGTCATGTATGTACTTGTGAAATGTCTGGTAACTTACTCTTCCCCACCTCCTTTCCTTCCAGGGAAAGAAAGCTGGGCCAATATGAAACATTTTTGTGTGTCCCATTGAGTTGTTAACGTCAAATGCACATTTGCATCTGAGATGTGAAAAAAAAAAAAAAAAAATCTGAAATCTTATAAAATGTTCTGAGATAATACTGTTTTCCTTGCGGAACACCACCTCATTAAAATTAAGCAGCTAGATGGCTGATGCCACAAATCAAGATACTTGTGATGAAATTTTGTTTTTCTGTTGCAAGATAAATTGTCAAAATCAAAATTTTACCTTTCAGTGCCATCAAACCAAGTGATTTTCATTTCCTTATTTTTTTTTCAATTTGAAGTCATAAGAGTTTGGAAAAAGATTGAGGTTCAGAATTTCTTATATTCATAAATTCTCATATTCATAAATTCTGAGTTTAAATGTACATAAGATGCAATATTTGGACCCACATTTCAAATAAAAAATGTTTGAATGAACTCTAGATCTAGCATTTGATCTAATACTATGAAGATTTGGTATTTCTAAAATCCATATTTGGGTATAATTTGCAGTTCTTATATCTACTGTCACTTTCATGTAGGAGTTCTAGACAGGGATCAGAATTTTGTCATCCTAAGTGTCATACAAGCCAAAAAGGTGTCACATTTGGGTAGTTCACTTTTCCCATAAAATACTCCTAATGTGTTTAGGTGTCTAAACCCTGAATGTACAAGAAACAAGAATGTAACCACCTGGTGATGGAGACACTTGAATAAACTCAGCATCTGTTTTTTGAACTGCAGAGCTGCCCTGGCATTCCCTTATGCTTACTATTCCTGGGAGCCAGGCACCCCATCCTCACATGAGCTCCATTTTTATCACCAAACATACAGAGCATCACCTGAACTCTGCCTGTGTTCCAGAAGGTAGATACTGAAGCGTTCAGGTGGTATCTGAGCCCAGCATGAAATGCAACTCAGAAATACAAGCAGCAGTGATGCTTATTGGATGTACACAAAATAGCATTGCAGAGACCTTGTCAGGCAAAGGAAATTAAACCCACCTCTCCAGTTTCTTGGAAAAACTGTTGGAAAGGAGAAACTTTGTGCAAGAGGAAAATCTTTCCTTTTTCCATAAGAAGTGAATTAGTACACAGCCCAGAGCACGATTCGTAGAGCCAGAGGAAAAGAAATTTGGACAACTCGACTGTTTTGCATCATGATTACATCAGTTCCCTCATAGGTGGAAACAGTTTTGCAGTGAACAATGAATGGAAGATGAAGGTTTGCCCAAGCCCAAATCCATATTTCAGTTCATAAATGTTTACATTTGCAGCACTTGTGAACATTGAAAAAGCAATAATTGAAGCTGTTTCTGAAAGTTCACAATTCCTCTTTATCCATTTCTATTTTCTTCTACCAATTTACGGTGACTTCTACAAATGAATAACTGAGTATATCCGTAATCTGTCTGCTATTAATCTGACTATCTGGCTATTAATTAGATTTATATTCAGTGTGATGGTTTTGAAATGTTTGCACTGAGAGGGTGTTATGTCAAGACCTGCAATATAAATATAATTGTTAGGTTTATTAAAAAAACCAAAGGAGAGCATATCTTTTAACCTCCTTTTGATCCCATCAGTAATATAACTGTTACTTAACTGGGTAAGAATATCTGCTGTGTCCTATATGGCTTAAGATCCTGCCAAATGCTGTAGTGTTTCAGCAGGAAGAGAACAGCCTTAGCACAAACGGGACAGTATTTGGAGGCAACCTACTTTGCTTCTCTTAAGTATTTGTCACCTCCAAAATGTTATTTGAAAATTTGCTTATGGAACAGTAAATTCTGTTATTCTTGAAAGCAGTTGCAGTATTTTTAGAAAATCACTTTCTTGTGTGTGTGACTTGGAGGGTGGAATTAACTTTTTGCTAAAAATAAATAGAAGAAACATAGATCTAAAATCTAGGCTAGTTTTTTACATTCTTTTAACAATGAAAGCTGTTTCCAGGCAGATGTCTGACATGTACTGCCCATTTAAACTGGGCATGTTCCATTTATTTATCAGCCATGACTGTCACTGGTCACCACATGTTTCTCCATACTTATCATGCATCTACCAAAGTCTTGGGTAACAAGGGAGCCAACACAGCAATAGTGTATCACAGACTGTATGGAATATAGAGCCATTTGCTGCCAGTAATAGTGTAACCCAAACTGGGATTGGTGAGTACACTGATGTAAAAGGTGCTAGGTTTGATAAAATAAAACAGAAAAAGAGAGGGAAAAAATAGTAGTCAATGAAAATGAGTATGATTCCACAGATCTGTGCCCAAGTAGCACCACACCCAGGAGGATAAGATAGCTCAGCCTCTGACAGTGAACTGACAGTTAATTTTCTTACTCTTTTGAAAGATAGTATAATTGACTTACTATTTATTGCCCCTAGCTTTTAAACACTCTACAACAATATTGTAAAGAACTTCGCTTTTTATTTACCTCAGAAGGAAATACTGAGTGATTCCACAGTCTGAAATTTCCTCTGACTTTTTAATCTCACTCTCTCTTAATTATGAGATTAATTTGGTGAATCTATACCTTGAATTTAAAGCTACACTTTTTTTAAGGATTCCATTTAAAAATTAAGAAATTTAACTTATTTTTGTTAGGCTATACAGAAACAGACAGATGCAAACATAATTATGAGCTGCATAGTGTACACTATAAAAATAAATATCTTGCTACATTCAGACACTAAGTTTGTTTGAAACATATTTCAAGATTTTTTCTTTTTGTCCTAGTTGTGTCTTTCTGTTCGAGCTTCTTCACATCTATTGTTGATTTTAGACCCACACAACTGATTAGAAGGAATGATAAAAAAACCCAAACATATATGAATTACACCTCTGGAAAATACCAAGTACTGCAAGACAACCTCTAGCCCTGTACATGAACCTGAAAACATGAACAGGAGCTGAAAGCTAAGAGCTTTCTCAAACGGCAGGTATCTTAGTGGAGGCAGAGTATTCCTGAGTCAAAAGGGAGTCTGCAGAACAAACTGAAATTTTATTATCTGGACAGCAGTAATCATTTAGGAAATAGCAGCATTTGATTTCTAAAATAACTCAGGATACCGAGACATTTTCTATATGCCTGGCACTGTTCAAGTACATTTTCCTAACCTTACTCTTTCCATTATTTTCAACTTCCCTCCTCTGTGAACAGAAAAAGACACAGAAATGAAATACAGAACTTAATAGTATTGCAAGGTGTAGAGTTAGATGTATCAGCCTACATTGAAGGATTGCAAGTACTGGGGGGGGAAAAAAAAAGAGGATTTCCTCTAACAGATATGCTTATTCTTGTTTAGGGGAGGCAAAAAAACCTAAGAATGTAAAGAAGAATCACATATTCTAATTCATTTCTATATCTCTGTGTCTCTTGTATTGATTTTCTTAGTTTTTCTTGGTAGCCACGGAGCAATAACCGTAAAGGCAGAGGTGAGCTAAGGTTGAGCTTCCCAGCACCATGGGTGGCCCAGATGAGAAAGGCTGGTGCAGTGCCATGCTCCCCTTGGCATGCGTTTTCCAGGCCCAGTGGCCCTGGAGCTATAAGTTTTGTGGCTCTCTGAACCGTATATCCTATTAATATTAATGGTTACCATTGCCTACCTTTCCATTGAGTATTTGCAAAGTAACAGAATGAGTAATTTAGTTTTGAAATCAAATCTTTCTTTTTGTTGGTCATTGTTTTTTCCATTAATATTATTTTAATTACTATTTACCTGTAAAATATGAGGAAATAAGCATTGAACAAAATCATTCCAGTCTCTTAATCCATATAACTCTTAGAATAAGAAGAGATCCAAAAACTAGTAGGGTAGGCACTGATATTAGGCAATTGTATCTACTGTAAATCACAGTGAAAGGTTTTTCCATCTTTTGCTATCTTCTGTCACATGCTGTTTGGGAATTTTGAGGGATTTTGACAGAGTTTCAAATCATATTTGACATGGAGAAAAAATAGAAGTACATAGAGGTAAGAAAAGTAAATCTCAGGACTGTGTGCAACAGATTGGGGGAAGTAATAAAGGCAAATTTAAAAAAAACACAACACAACAAAACAATGGAAAAACATAATCATTCTGCTGTCAAGGGAGATACTTGTTTTTCTTCACATCTAGATATCTTTGTTTTTTTCAGCCTTAGCATTTGAGGCAGCAAGGTGAGTTTTTACAGGAAAATATAGCAAGATTCTTTTGGCAATTGCTTAAAGATTTGATGTTATACCACACACTAACGAAGATTAATGGACACAAGTGCCAAGGGGCAGTTAAAAGTGCAAGAAGAATATATCTTTTTCTATCAATCATCTGTTTACCTGAGTAAATATGTGTGACATATGGTGTAGATCTATAAATTTGTCACATGCTTTACTGTTGCTCATTCTTTTGACTCATCAGTAAATATATTTCACTTACTCCTTGTTGTTGATGCTAGGAACTACTTCTAAAAATAATTTCTGAGTAGTGGTAACTAAGCCTCATGTTCTGAAGTTCCTATAAACTGCACGGGTTTAATTCAGATGCTTTATGTCAGTGATTTCACCTTTCAGGTGCTCTTGCAAATATCTCTTGAATATCCTGATTCCAAATTAAGTAAAAGTGAGAAACTGTCGTGAATCAACTTTATAAAATAATTTAAAAGTAGTAATGATTATTTTTATAGACTTAAAAGTATAAGATTTAGGAAGAAACATAGAAAGTCATTCTTTCGTTTCATGCATCTTTTCTGTTACCATTTTAAATGTCAGATTTGAATGAACCCAGGGTACAGCACTGATATGTTGTCAGCAGTCTATCTGTCACCACCGTGATCTGGTCAGGGAACATGGAGGACAAAGGCTGTTAAAAGAACTGGCTTTACAAGCAATCCAGCAAGGCAGGGAGATAGCCCTTTCTTAATATGAGTCTGTATATCCTCTTAGGATTCACATTCGGTATCTGGGGGCTCACTAGATGATATTATTCATTATATTATTTCAGTGTTAATATAGTTGTTTGACTTCAAGTATAAACTCCACACTTGTGCAAAGTGTAAAAGTGACCACAAGGAGCTTAAAAAGCTCTTTTTCTCTAGTCACGTGAATTGTTCTCTGGCCGTTAAAAGACAATGCTGGCATTTGAATTCCAATATTTAATTTCTAGCATCTACTGTATTTTGCTTTGTTTTATATTTTCTCTTTGCTGTAGAGTCAAATCATAACTAAGAATGTGGATCCTAAGGTTGTCAATACAGTGATGAGCTGCTTCTATGTGATGGGTGGGAAAGGTCCTGCTTTTGGTAAAACAGCAGCTGACTTCAGTGGTCACAGAAAATCCTAGGGTACTTTACCTTGTGGCTGTTGTGCTTGATTTAGACCATCCACAGGGGATGACTATAAAGTAAATCAGTTTTAAATTCTTACCTTTATTCCTTTGTGTGCTCTTTGCTACGTTCGTAGCATATTAATTGAACTTGGAATTCAGCTCCTTTTGACTAATCCCTTTAAAAAGGTGCAAATTGTCAAGTCGATTAGAAATATTTATTGATATGAGCATAGCAGCAGTACAATAAAACTGTAAGAGAATGCTATTGAAATGAATGACTGTGCAGATTTGGACTGTCTAAATGTCTTGGATGAAAGCTACAGCCTGGCTGAGAGGAGTTCAGAGCCAATATAATAGTCTCCTCCAATCACTGCAAAACCTGGAGCAATAAAGCCTCCTCCCTAGTTTGATCTAATAACTGTAAACATTATGAATTCATCAAGTCAACAAAAAAAAAAATAATTAAGTTGCAATTAAAAAACCCACAACATTTTAATAGGTTATTACTTTTTTTCCCCTCTCCAGAATTCTCTAAAAACCCATTCCTTCAGTGCACTGTTTTTCACTAGATTATTTGAGTTATCATTTCAAAGGAGGTGGAGGAGTTTGATATCTTCCTGTTGCAGACATGAGTTAAGGCTGTATCAGGTTTTGAGTGAGCATTCACTTGTTATTCTCTTTGCTTCTGTCTGTGTAAGGCCAACAATGTATCTGGATATGGCAAGGATATTGTTTCCTATTTTGTTTTCCCAACTGTGGAAGAATCAGCCAGGATGCAGTGATAAGTGGTGTCCCTCAAGGGTCCGTGCTGGGACTGATACTGTTTAACATTTTTATCAATGATATAGACAGAGGGATTAAAGGCACCACCAGCAAGTTTGCAGACAACACCAAGCTGTGTGGTGTTGTCAATACACCTGAGGGATGGGATGTCATCCAGAAGGACCTGGACAGGCTGGAGAGGTGGGCCCAGGTGAACCTCATGAGGTTCAACAAGAACAAGTGCAAGGTTCTACACTTGGGCCGGAACAATCCTCACCATCAGTACAGACTAGGGGGTGAGGTATTAGAAAGCATCCCTGAGGAAAGTGACTTGGGGGTGCTGGTGGACGAGAAGCTGGACATGAGCAGGCGGTGTGTAGTCGCAGCCCAGAAGGCCAATCACATCCTGGCCTGCATCAAAAGATGTGTTGCTAGCAGGTCCAGAGAGGTGATTCTTCCACTTTCCTCTGCTCTGGTGAGACCTCACCTGGAGTATTGTGTGCAGGTCTGGAGCCCTCAATACAGGAAAGACATGGATCTGATGGAGCAGGCCCAGAGGAGGGCCACGAGGACGATCAAGGAGTTGGAGCACCTCTGCTATGAGGACAGGCTGAGGGAGCCGGGGTTGTTCAGCCTGGAGAAGAGGAGGCTCCGGGGAGACCTAATAGCAGCCTTCCAGTTCCTGAAGGGGGCCTAGGAGAAAGTTCTTTACTGTGAGGGTCGTGGAGCACTGGAATAGGTTGCCCAGGGAGGTGGTTGAGGCCCCATCCCTGGAGATATCCAAGGTGAGGCTCGATGAGGCCCTAGGCAACCTGGTCTAGTTGGCAATTTTTTTAGGCTTGTAACGCATAAACATTGCATAAACACAAAAATGAACATTTTTGTGGACGATTTAACCCATAACATCACTACAAGTTATATCCCTGTGGGTGTGGGCATAAATATAGCTGAAAAAATATTGTTTGGAATTGCCATGAGCTGAATTCAGTGCTTCAGGTTGCTGTCTGTATTCTCCCATCCTCATAGTTCTTCATGACTAATACTCTTTGCTGCAACTGGTAGTGCCAACATTAAAACTGTCTCTCTAATGCCAGAACTAGGACAAAAACGATGCTGTCTGTACTGACCTTTTAATTTTCCATCCTGTATGATCTGAGAGATGGTCTATGCATGCATGAATATGTGCACATGGGGAGAGGAAAGAGGAAGAACCATTTCTGCCCAGAATGGTCATATGCAGGACAACTCTAATTTGGGAAATTTTTAACCTTAATACTTTAATATAGTTCTGGTGTGATATGGTCTGTCTATTTTTGAAGAATAGATCTAGGAGTTGAGATGAAGACTGCTGCGTGATCTATGACTGACTTAGGACTTCTGGCATCCAAGGTATTGAGAGGGTCTTCAGATGCAGAACTGTATTCAAAACCCCTCTGAGAGCACCCATTAACAGACCAGCTGTCATTGATGAGACATTGTACTGTGTAGTCAGATTTCTGCTTTAACATATTCAGACACTCTTATATTGACTCACTACGTTTCCAAGGATCCTTTTGATCTTTTTAGCACAAACCACATGTGCAAATTCAGTTGTGCTTCTATTGTAAAAGCTATTTCTGTGTCAATTTTCATTGCTCAAATGTTAACTCAATAAACAGATATTTTTTTTCCTTAAAAAAAAAAAGTATTTTAAAATGACTTGTGGGAAACTTTAATGGAGTAAGCAGAAATGCATTTGAAATTTATGATTAGCTAATGGCTAAAAATTCACAGCTCATTTCCATCTTCCCATGATTATTTTTTTTTGTGGTAGATAGAACAGACAATTAGTGTGCTTTTATTTTTCCTTCCATTTATTTGAAGGTTATTAGGAATTTAGCTGTGTTATGAAAAATACTTAATACTTACAAAAGGAAGTTTAATGTGTATTTGAGTTTTGGAAGCCTACAGGCCATTCACAGCAGCTAAAAATACAGATCCTCAGCCTTCTACCATACAGAAAATTTCCATAGTTAAAAATAAAAGGTATAATTCACTTGCATCAGATTTTTGATCCTAAATACCTTTCTAATCTAAATATTTCCTATCCTCATCTACCTTCCATCTTCTTCTAAATGTCTATCTATAAACCTAAGTCTGAAATGTTCAAAACCCGTCCTTTTCCGGTTAACTGTCAGAGTTAACCACAGAATGACCATCCAAAATCACACTTATCTTGTGCTAATATTCAGCTTTTCCACTTCATCACATATTTTTACTCTAAAAACATTTTTTTTTAATTTTCATTTTTAGTAACTTCTATCACTAAAACTGTGGTCTCTTTATTGATCCCATCACACGCATTACCCATTAGTCAAGCTTCCTACCCTTCAGCTTTGTCTTTGCTAGTAAATTTAATAGTACCAGTGGATGTTCCTAGGCAGGAGGACATTTCTGAGCACTGAAACTCTCTTTTGCTTATACATACATTTTTAGGATATTTCTTGACCAGACTCCATCCAGCCAAATAGGACTGTATTAGGAAATTTCAGAGCACTGCTCTCATGTTAAGCCGAGCCATGAACATAACATTAAGTCCACTGATTATTTTGGATGAGGCCACCCTATTGTAGAAGGTAAGAAAATTTAATGGTATGGACACAGTCTGTTCGTCTCATTTCAATAGCTCAGCCCCAGACACATTTAATTTACCAGTGTATGTAATCTCATATCCTTCCCCACTCCAGTTCATTCTGAACTGGCTATCTAGTTCCTACCCATATAGTTCATTCTATCAAACCTGCTAAATCTTCTAGGTAGTTGTCCCCCTCCAGTATTTACATGAGCGCTTACTTAGGTTTTTTTTCTTCAGCAACATAATTGTCTCTCATATATAAATTTCCCTTTCTCCTTTATACCACTTCACACATTGATGGGCTCCCCAGATTCTTTTTCCAACTGCTTTATTTTACCTTATTATAGAAGTGTACACTATCTGCTGATGTGAATAACCACTTCCCTTTGAGTGAAGCTGGGAAGGTATTCTTTTGCCAAAATGCTTTCATCACTTCATATGTTGGTGCCTTATGGCCTATAATACCACTGATTTGAATTTTACTGCCCCATTTGGCTTTTTCCTTTCTTGCTTTGAACCTGTCGGCTCTTTGTTTGTAATTATTCAAGTGACATAGAATATGTCTACAGAGGCAACTGTAGGCTATAGGGATACTTCTGGTGTTTGCAGAGTGTCTATACTTGAAGTCATACAGCACAGGTTTGAGTATAATGCAGGTTATTCCTGAAGTGTGGCTTTTTTCCTGGTGGAATAGATGTTGTATAAACCAGGGCACCCTCTAGAGCACCCTACTTGCAATGTGGACGTGAGATCATCATGTGCCTTGTGCACACATGAACAATGTGCGCGCCTTGGATCAGCAACTTTAACCAGTCAAATTCATTGTTGGTACCGACATTGTACGTATGGGTCTTGAACCATAAGTTGTCACAGCAAGTCAAACCTTGGTCCCTCCTCCTGTGAGTTGTGTCTATTTGTAGTGTAGTGAGCTTACAGGTATCAGCTCGTTAGCACAAATCAGCTCAAGAGCTTTTGCATTCCAAGTAGAAAATGTAATTTTAATACCAATTAAGAACTACTTAAAATTTATATGAGCCTATGCACACACGGTTTTGCTTCATTATACATGACATAACACGAGAACTAAAGAACTGCATTTCAGGATTAAATAAAGGTCTAATCTTACCTTGTTTACAACAGCGGGTGCCAGGGCAAAAATATGTGAATATCATAAAGCGAGATCTCCCAGGTTCCAAAGTTTTGTGGCTCAGGATCTTCTTGAATCAGAGACAGTCTCTTGTATATAGCAGCCTGCGATAGATTTTTTTCTCATAAAAGCTTTCAACCTCTTCTCAACTCATGTTTCCACAGCTTTCTGTGGACAAGGCCTTTGCTAACTACCCAAAAATGACCAGGGTCGATTCATTAGACCTACAGCCAAAGGCAGACAAGTTATTGTGACTTTGAAAGAAATTCTGATGAAATAACAAGACTTAGAACCTGTAGTTTGTTTTTATTCAGTAGCATACCTGAAACCCATCTTCTGAGGCAGACATAGTACAGAAGAAACACACATCACAGGCTGAAGTCTAAAGGAAAAGCAGTTTGTCCTCACAGCTAAAAAGATTTCAGGGGGAGTGAGGGCCCAAAGGTGGAGTAATAATATGTTGACATAAGGTAGAGAGAAGGGGAGAAAAATGAAAAGGATGAGTGTGCAAGCCTAGATGCTGATGCTGATTATTATTATTATATACTTACAGATGTTATTTATAGATGTCTTCCTGTGTCAGTGAGCCATTTCTGATTTAAACAGAAGTAAGATATATCATCAAATAGAGAAAAATTTCTGATTTTACTAGTGCATAGTGCTCTGGAGCAGGTAATTATACCTAAAGGCATAGTACCTAACGTCATATCATTGACATGAAAACTGTACAGACTGGAAAGGAAAACAGAAATAGAAAATACTGTTTAAAAGTCTCCTGTTAGCTGTAAAGTGACACCAGCAAGTCAAGAGTCACCTGTGTGACTTATATCCAGGCCTAGCAAACAGCTGTCCCAACAATGTGGGACACTTGTAGTTACACAATTTACATAATAGGGAAAACACTTTATCATTCTATACCTTTGTTTTTCTTTTTCTTGTCATCATTTAATAAAATATTTTTGTTAAACATGATGAATCTTTGTAGGTAGGAAGAACTGGTGTCTGAAACTCCACCTAAATTTTGACAAATATTTGGGTAATAGCTTAAAGCACTGGTTTATCAACCTAGCTCTTATTGCAACAAGTGATTGCTTCACAGAAGAGTTACAGCAGATCTACAAGTGCCATAGATATCTCTCTGGGGTGGAATATCCCCAAGTCCCATCATTGTAATTGCACCATAGAAGTCTTCCTTTTGAAAATTGTTTCTGTAACACTAACTGTAATGAGCTTGGAGGATTCACCATCATCTCTCCATTAGAAATAACCAAATGTTGAAATGTTCACAGAATCACAGAGTCACAGAATGGTAGAGGGTGGAAGGGACTTCTGGAGATCATCTAGCCCAATCCTCTGCTAGAACAAGGCGACACAGAGCAGGTTGCACAGGAATGTGTCCAGGAGGGTTTTGAATGCCTCCAGAGAAGGAGACTCCACACCCTCTCTGGGCAGCCTGTTCCAGGGCTCTGTCACCCTCACAGGAAAGAAGTTTTTCCACATGTTCAGATAGAACTTTCAGTTTGTGCTCATGGCCCCTTGTCCTATTGCTGGGCACCACTGAAAAGAATCTGGCCCCATCCTCTTGACACCCGTACTTTTGATATTTATAAGCATTGATGAGATCCCCCCTCAGTCTTCTTCAAGCTAAGCACATGCGGGTCTCTCAGCCTTTCCTTATCAGAGAGGAGCTCCAGTCCCCTGACCATTTTCATAGCCTCCACTGGACTGTCTCCAGCAGTTCCCTGTCCTTCTTGAATGGGGGGGCCCAGAACTGGACACAGAGCTCCAGATGGGGCCTCACCAGGGCAGAGCAGAGGGGGAGGATGACCTCCCTTGACTTGCTGGTGGCATTCATGCACATAGTAGATCATTACCTGGTGATAAAAGCACCCTCTGTTAACATCCAGGACTCATGCGTCTTACAAATTGAATTATTTCTAAGGGTTAAACAGAACAAAGCAATAAAGCTCTGACCTGTGGATCGATAAGGAACTTACATCTCCAGCAATGTGTGGCTCTTAATCAAAACTGTGGCTGCTCATTTATACCAAAATAAAAGGTCATTGATGCACTTTCAGAGAAAAGATTGACAACTTTCCAAAACACCTACATTCCCTGATCCTTAAAATCTTTTAATGAGCAAGAAATGTACAAGAGGAAGTTCTTCAGACTGAAAAATACAATAATAACTCAAATACAAGCAAGCAGATATGAAACTGGAAATAAAACTTTCAGTCCTTTGACTGACAAAGCTGACACTAATAGAAACTTTTGTGTCCAAGTTGCCTTCAAGAGCAGTGCTGGAATGAACTCTTTTTTTTTTAATACAACAGACACATCTCATCCATCTTTAGGTAAAAACAATTAAAAACACTTAATGTTTAAAGTAATACTCCTCTGAACAAATGTTGTTGCTATAGACAGTTTTAATCCGGTTCTGTATGAAACCACTTTTTTTTTTTCATGCTATCAGTAAATGTCTGAATAATAACTGTAATATTTGCATGCTCTTGACACAATGGCAATTTATGTAAGTTTTTATGCAACAGTTGTGGCAGCAATGTCAGTAATGAGTTTCAGATTTGTTCTGTTAGAAAATTAGTAAAATATAAGCTCCCTTCATATAAACAGAGGAACCCACCACAAAAATCTTGTTTTTGTAGTTACTCAGTTTTACTCGAAAATTTTGTCAAACTCAGAATTAAATGAAACTTCATTATTTGTGCCACAGAATTTAAAGATCGATACTAGGTCATTCAGTCTCCTGAAGAACTAAACATGCAAAATATCACCATTAAAAGTAGTATATTTTGGTGATACTGTATTGTATATTAGTCAGTATCAACAGGAGAGTTTAATTTGTGAGAAGTTCTGGCCATTAATTGGACTTATAGACTAATGAAAAAGAGAGAAAGACAAAAAAATTAAAGGTGTTTGGATACAAGACTGTTAGTTTCTGCTGTATGCATATCACTTTTTTGTCTTTTGAGAAATAGGAGCATAGATTCTAAGTAAACAGAGAAAAAGAAGAAAAAGAAAAAAAGAAAAAAATATCCTTTCCCTGGTCTGATTTGTCTACACAGGATTCATTTTCATCACAAAATAATTTTTTCCGTGTTACACTCTCATTTTCTTATTGTTGTAAGGGTCACTAACCCCGCTGAACTGCTTTGGGTCTTTGCCTCCAAAGGCTGCAATGCTTCATCGATGACAACTTAGAGTAGGTGTTAATAATGAGACATGAGAACATAAATCCATTCCCAGGTTGACCCTGACCCAAGTCCAAATCTTGACCTGAACAAGGCCCACTCAAGAAGAGAAGTAGTCCTTGTTCCTTGTCTTCAGTCAGAGTAGAAAAGATTGTTGTTGCCATTTTCTAAAAAGTCTTTTTAGCACTATTGACATCAGTTCTTTTAAGCTAAAAGACCATGTTCCTTTTATAATTTTGCCCTTTCATAGAAACACTTTGTGGCCTGTATCCTGGGGCAGGACACTACAGGATTCTGCCTTAGGAATGCTTCTGAAGCTTTCACCTGTTGTGAAGTTGGCTGAATTTCTCCTTTAACTCCAAAGATCTCACCCAGAATGGAACCTGTCTGAGGAGAGAAGTAGCAGCAAAGTTCAATTCCTATGATGTTTATATGGCAACACTCTCAGTTGAGTCTTTCAAACATACATATCTACATTCACATAATGTAAGAGAGGATATTGATAATATCAGCTTTCCATGAAAGTTTCCTTTCTGCTAAGATTTCTACTTAGCAAGATGCAATTATTTTTTTTTTAAATGAGAAGTCTTACTGTTTCATACTCTGGAAGAAAGACTGAAGAAAGGACATGCAAGACATGCCAGCAGATTCACATCTTAAAGGAGGTATCCCAAGTATTGAATTTTGGCCTGATAAGCCATACTTTATCCAGACAGAATGCACCTCTAATAAATATTTTAGCTATTAAAAACCCCATGAGTGAATTTCAACGGAAACTGAATCCAGCACCTTCCAGGAAACCTGGAATGTAGCAGCACGAGTTCACAATGCGTGTTCTTAAGGAGTAGTTCATTCTCTTGTTATTTTGTCTTTCTACTTTCATACTTACCTCATGACATTTAAAACTGAATGGTAATAAGGATGTAAAATCCATCTCATAGGGCCACTGCAACTACATGAGTTATGTAAATTCCAGATAGCTTAGATGCTAATAAATAAGCAAGTTATCAGATGTTAATTTCATACCATTTCTTCAAAATACATGTAACACTCAGTTTGGTTCCCTGCATGCAGTTCAGTTATTGCTGTGTAATATTCCATATTCCTTTGGTGCCCATAGAAAATGAGAATATAAACTCAAAGGAAGCCGTGATGCACAATTAATTAGTAAAGTAAGTTTTTTTGCTTTCAATTTGTTCTTGTTAGTAAATTGTGATGTGACACCTATTTTCCATTTACCTTACCAAAACTCTGCACAGCTGGTTTTCCTGAGAAGAACATTTTCTCACAAATTAATTTTAGGAATGACACTAGTGCAGGGAAAAAAATTCCTGTAATAAAGATGAAGGGCTTAAAATTTGTGTTCATATTCAAGTAATGTGTTCTGAGAGGTATCTTCATTTTATTTCTGTGTTCTGTGGCTTCCTCACCGAAGACGACAGAGACTGCATAAAAGGCTGTACTGTAATAACCTGTATTTAAACCTGCAGAGGGAATTGGTCTCTCACTGTTTCCTCTCATCCACTTCTCAGGGTGAAAACAGAGACTTTTGAGGTAGTCAGTAAGGCTCAGTTCTGTGACCTCAACAATTCATGTTAAATTGAAGTCCGAGGTGCTGTATATAAGGAGTTTGTGTTAGGGCTCAGTCTGTTTTGGAAAGGAGCAGCCTGTAGATATTTCATCTGATACGGACAAGCCTCTCACACTTCTCATACCTGATAGTCCTTTATGGTAGATGCTAAGATAAGCTTGATACAGACTACCATTAAGCTCTAATTCTACTATAAATCTGAGTTCAATATGTTACGGCCAAACCCTCACAGTGCAGAAAAAAAAATGAAGTTCCTTTAAAATTGTCTTACCCTCTTGTATCAGATCACCTTCTAGTTCTGTATCATGGACTTTTTTAGCCTTCGTAAGCCAGACTTTATGTGACAGTAAACAACCTGACAGTGTCTTAAGTGACAATGTTCATACAATCCGTCAGTCTCTCTGCTCTCTGCTGACATTCTGAACGTGTCTGCCATCCTCCAAGAAATCCAGGTCTTTCAGCCTTATTTCATGTACTAATTTTCTGTAATACTTCAATATGTGGTACAAGTCTCTGTGGCAAAGCAGCAGTAACTATCTACAGTAATCCTTTTTGATTATTCTCTGGATATGTATTTACGATTGCTTCTTTCAGCTGATAGAAAAGGATGGGCTTTCATTTAACATAGTCTAAATTAACCTATAGATCAATCATGTCAACAAAACCTACCAACAAACAAATCGTTTACATTGCGATATTCTTTTCCATAAAACAAAGTTTGCTAAGGGCAGTTGATCAAGCCAAAAAAAAAGTGAAATATTAACAGAATAAAAGGCTAAAATCCTTTATTTGTTCTTAAACATGTATGAAGAGGTCATAAAATAAAGCAAGGCTATTAACGTCCCATACAATTATTTGGCAGGAAATTCTGTGAGCTCCTTAAAATACTGTTCTTGTGAATTATTTGTGGCATTTTTCAAAATGATCCTTTTCTAGTCTCATTTTCTGTACCTATCAATTGACCGCTGCAAGGAAAGGCATTTTTTGTTACTATACTCATCCAAGAAAAAGGGAAAAAAATTAGTGACAGACCATCAGAGAAACAGAAAGCAGCAATACTTTGTGTCAGTCAGTTTGAGAGCAGATGAATAAAAAGACAGCAAAATCAACTCAGCAATATTGCCCAACTAATAAATGATTCCAACTACAACTTTGTTCGAGGTTAGTTAATGTAGCTTTCACATAGCTTCTCGGAGTCTTAATGTACCCATTTTCCTTTCTGCTGTAGAAGATGAATCAGCAAGATCTTAAGCTCCCATCATCAGTATCATAAATTTTGGTGCAGTTTCTGCCTTTAACAGTGAATCTAAATCCTAAACTAATAACATTTTAATCTGTTGCAAAAAGTATTCTTGCAACATATTGTGCAAAAAAAAATATTTTTGTATAATAGTGCTGGAGCAATATGTTCAGAATATTGGGGCTCCTATTTTCCCCACTTTTTTTCAATACTGCTTTAAAGTATTGGCATATGTTTTCCCAGAGATGCCACCAGGACAGCCCCTGGCCTTTTCTCACAGACGCCACCCCTGCATCACCTCTTCTACCAGCCCCTTGCCACCTACTCTCAATACACCAGTATATGAAGAAAATTCAGCTAAGCATTCTGGCTGTGAGATCTGAGTGGGATAGTTAAAATAATGCTAAAGAGGAGTTCAAATACAAATTAAAACCGCCCTTACAATAAAAAGGTGAAGAAGACAATGAATCAAAGGAAAGGAAAATTAATCCTATTGCCCAAAAGCACGTAATTTCTTAGTTAAAATATTCTCAAACACATTGTGGCCTACAGGAAGTCAGGCCTGGCCACTTCTTAAAAGTCAGATAAGTGCTGATTATTTTGCTGACAGGGAGCAAGTCTGACTCTTCACACTCGATGGACTTGTACAGAGGACTTCTCTAGGTCTGGCACCTTGGATTTAGTGATTACTTACAGATCAGCAAGGCGGTACAAGAGAAGGAGTTCTGACATCCTCGAGTCATGCACTGACAGCTTGTAGCCCGATTGTAAATCAAGTTAAATAAAACTAAACTAATCCACCATCAAGGAAAGCATTGATTAACTTGATAAGTAGTGTAGACCTTCTATTCTCTTTTGCTTACTGAGTTTGGATATAACCTGAGTCAGAACCTGGATACCTTCATCTAGAAGATATGCCATAAATCTTTAAAGAATTTAATATAATCCTTTCATAAGATTGTGCAGCAAGGATGGAAGTACACAGAAAAAGCTATTGATTAATGGCTGTGACAACAAGACCTATAATGGCTATTGACAACTCTCTGGAAGTACTTAATGTTGCACACAATGACAAAGTAATACTGTGTTGATAAAGTAGTTGTTCTCAACAAAACAAGGGGAGGACAGACAGAAAGATAAGGTATTAATTACCTCTAAGCCAAAGACAAGTGTGGAAAAAATCTCTCTAAAAATAATGGTTATTATTTAACAAGGTGAATACATTTTATTTTGTGGCTTTTTTAACAATGGCCTGAGTGTTCTGGTTCTATACAAGCCATATCATCCTTCAAAACTTGTAGAATATTGCTTTCCACTGAGCACTAAATGTGATTTTTTTTGTCAAATGTGGTCATGGATAAACTTATTTCATCATAGCATCGTATCACGGAGTTTACACCTAAAAAATAATTAAGACTATTAAGACCAAAGTTCTTCAAGAAGGTCTTCTGTCTTTCTTATACATACAATACAGTGCTAAACAATATTAAGAATGGAAATTGTAAGTGAAAGGTATTGCTTCCTCCTGAAAATAAATATTTTTTCTGAAAATTGAAATCTACTATCTTTCTTACTTACTGTGGAAACATTGTACTGAATAGAAAAGGAGAGCAGAATACAAGACCTTATTTTATTCCCTTATATCTATGCAAATTCCCATTAGTGTCAATGGAAGAATTGCAAGTATAATGAATAGAGAATAAATCCTATCATGAACAATTTAAAAGTATTATTTTGAGCCAATATACTGTGGAAAGAGAAAATCTTCCTGGCAGCCTTTCAAAAGTCCAAGAAACTGTAGTTCTACCACTCCTGCTATGTTTCAGTTGCTTGACATGCCTTTTTACCATGCTTAACTGACTGTAATGTTCATAAGGAAAGCAGCAGGAACTCCACGAGATTGAAGTTCACATCTCCAGGGCAGAAAGAACACCAATGCTGTCAATGCAAGTGCTGTTTTCTTTGTCAGTTTGATGTAAAATCGAGGTAGAGCACATCTTCTCAGGAGGCAGAAGGTAACCTTGACAATGCGAACAGTGCCAGGAAACTGATGAGAACCACTGTAATTTCATTACAGTCAGAAGAGACACCACAAACCACCAATGAACATGGGTCTGCGCTGTCTGGTCAGGTCACAGACGGAGGCCAGGCCTAGTTGAAAAAAGGATGTGAACAATGGTTGGTACCATGACTATAGGAGATAAGGAGTAAGAGGTACCCCATCCCCAGCATCCTCAGGGGCCATTTGCCCGGCAGCCACTCCCCTCTTCCCATGACATGGCCTGTGGTGATTGGCTGGCAGGACCAGACACCCGCCACCACCAGTTTAGCAGGAAGGACCTCCATTTTGGTTTGGCCATCATTTTAGGTCAAGGGGCCACCGTTATATGGCAGGCAGGTGTACTTTTGTTGAATATTGCACTGCTCTGTGATTGGCTGATGACCATTTCTTGGTGCCGTCATACCCATATGTTCTCAGGTAGCACTGTGACAGGCTGACTGCCTCCTTTGGACCAGGAAGGACTTGGGTATAAAAATTTATACATCTATATAAAATGCATAAAATATATCCATATATAGTATACATTAAGGACTGTACAAATAGGTATAAATACATCTTGTATTTAATTATAGATAGATAAGCTATCCTTCTCTATCCTATAGATAGATAATCTCCCCTTCTTTGGAGATTTTCAAGACCTGCCTGGATGCAGTCCTGAGTGGCATGCTCTGACACGCTCTGGGTAGTCCTGCTTTGGCAGGGGAGTTGGACTAGATGATCTCTATGGTCCCTTCCAACTCTAAAAATTCAGTGAAATTCAGTGAAATACACTATGTACATCTATAAATATACAAATATATGGTTTAGATATATGTACACACATTTATCAAACTATAGAAATTAAATATATATAGCTAAAAACATCGGTTAAAAATGGCTAAACCAGTCTTAATAAGAGCTAACAGAATGAATAATTAAAATTTAAATATGAATAGAAATTAATTGAACAAAAGTAAATGTTCAGTTCAGGGTCGCAGAACAAGCCATGGCATGTCTGAGGTGGGGGAACTTCAAGAGGGCAAAGAAGGGCCAAAGGAGGATGGGGGACAGGCCATGGACAAGTTGGAACATGCCTAAGGACTGAAGACCCATTCTAAGGGTCCACCAAGGGGCCCGCTGGTGCAAACTTGCAAAGAAGAGCCCAGTCCAGTGAGCTGGAGTGAGAGGCTCCTGCATCCTGCTCCAGCCCACCAGGATGACCATCCAGTGTTACTGGGGCAGACCTGGGGCTTTGCATGGTGCTGCAAGATATGGGTAACACTCTCTGGGAACATGGAAGACCAGAAAAAAACACCAACTTCAGAAAAACATGTATGTGGGGGCAATAAGTAAAAGTCATAAGAGGAATCCCAATAAAGACCACTTTCTTTTGCTTTCTTTTAGTGTTTGCACTGGCGTGTACTTCAGGCTTAAAAATCTCATGTAGATGGACTGGGTGAGACAGAGAATAACTTCATGATTAGGCTGGTCTCCAGTGCCACAATAATAAATAAATTGAGCAATCTGTGGTTACAATTCACTGCATAATATTTTGTTTTCAAAAATTCTGGCTATGCAAGTAGAAATCCAATGTGATTTCTTTGCACTTGGATCTAAACTGTCTGATGAAAACTATCTTTTCTGTTTTGTTTTGGTTTTTTTTTATGTTGGCAATAAAATTTCTCCAGAATGACTAGATTTACAAGCTGTTGAAAGGCTCTAAAGTAGCTAATATGTCTTGTTCGAAGAACAGAGCAACAAGATGATCTGAAGCAAATTTAGGGAGCCACTCAAGAATCCATGTGCCAAGTTGTCAGCATACTCATATGAATATAATACCGATAAGTTATTCAATTTCACATCATAACATCCTAGAACTGAGTGGGATCTCTCTTGGTTAAATTTATGCTACCTAGAGTCCACCAGTGAAGATTCTTCCTTTTCACAATTGGAGAAGTCTTTTGTAAACTGAGACTCCTACTCCTACTTGATTTGCAATGGAGAGCATCTGGCTTATATCTGAAATAATAATTATCTTCTTCTGACACATTTATGAGTTTTCCCTTCATTAATTTTTATCTGGGAAATATTCACTGCTATGGTAGGGTAGTTTTAGAACAAACACCTGGTTTTTACAACTCTTATCAGAAATTTGCAAGGTTTCAGGCAGGGAACAGCTTAAACTTAATGAAGTGAAAAGCTTAACCCTTTGGGTCTTTCTTTGAAGTGTCTCAGCAATACCCTTTCCAGTAGCTTTGAAGGGTAATTTTTTCCTTTACTCTGTATATGTTGTTCTCCCCCAATGACTCATAGGTCACAAGGTGCTGTTACTTTCTGTAAACCAGAAGTAGCAGAAAGTAAAGTATAGAACGGAAGTCATTGAAAGACCTGAAAGATTTGAAAGCTTTGCCAGGATTTAAAATTTATTCCCGATTCATCGTCTTTCTGAGTGCAAACACGGAATGAATTTACTGCCTTTGCATCCCTCTGTGGCCGAACCTCTATACATTTCCCTGTATCCCTGTTAATAACCTCTTTCAAAGAAACCTTGAAATGTGCTGGTATTTATTTCTTTTTCAGATGTTTCACAACACCTGGCAGCAACCACTAAATGTATCTAGGTTGCCTCCCTAAAGTCACTAAAAAGTACTGTGTGAAAAATGCAAAGTAATTATTCTATGAGCAGAACAGAATTTGACAAAATTACTTATCAGCTCATAAAGTATAGAAAATAGCAGTCAAATTTCTCTTGAAAGTGTAGTAGGAACAATCTGAAGCTGATTAGAGAAAGTATTTTTTTTTACTTAACCACCATGTAAAATATACTGAGACTGCTATCCCTTCTAAAGAGACAATCCTTGACCAATAAAATGAGAGAGCATATTAAATTGGTACAAAGTCTAATGCATACAACCTCATAACACAGCCAAATCATGACAGCATTCAGCGTACTACTTGCTTCCCGTAGTTATTACACACATAAATATACATTGTTACATGAAAATAAAATCTACAGAAAAAAGACTGTCGAGCTTTTTAAGTCAAGCACTCATTATCAGGGTTAAAGTATAAACCAGAAAAAAAACCTTGGTATTTGAGGAAGGATTAAAACCTGAGTTTAACTGTCTTAGTGACAAAACTGAGGCTTTCATCATCTCTGAGTCGTGGTGCAGAGATTCCTCTGAGAGCTGGAAGAGATTTTGTGTATTCAGTTTTGATCAACTCAACCTATTTTTTGCTTCAAGTTATGTTTTGTTTATATTTCTAAATGTATGTAGCTGAAAGGCTTCATTTTGATGTCTTCAAATTACAAGTTTCAACTTCTGGTTTCAAAATATTTCTTTCTAAAATTTAGCTGTGAAAGTCTCATGAAAAAATAATGGTTGTCTTAGCACAGACTTCTAATGAATTTAGCTTGCACGAGGAACTGCAGCTCTGGCATTTGCTAACCTTTCTACTTAGTTTTTATATTACCTGAACATTTTAATTTTTAGAACATAACTTTCTATGCTCGCTATAAAAAAAAAAAAAATCAAACAGAAAAACCACAAAAAGAAAAGTAAAAGATAAGAACCTCCTTAATCTGTTGATACATCTCATGCACTACCAGCGTGATTAAAAAAAAGAATAATTCTCAGTTCAGAAAGGATTCATGTAGTCCCATCCAAAGGTGCTATCTTCCATAAAAAAAATTCATTTGAGCCTTTAGATAATAAGGTTTGCCTCTTTCCCCTCAATGCATATGTTGTTCTTTTGAGTTCCAAGGTTAGTAGAGATTTAAAGAATATTGCTAATTGAGAGTGAAATTTCACTCGTGCGATAAGTCTATATGTGGTTAAATTACTTGAAAAATCTCTTAGCTTTAAAAAAAAAAATCTGCTAGGGAGGGACAAACAGAGTAAATATGTTGGAACTACCAATATGTATCAAGAAGGACTACAGAAGCAAAGGCAAAGGGAGAAAAAGGGGCTAGAAAGTGCAGGGTGCAAGTGACATGTTCAGAGAGTTTTCCTGGACAGGTATCTTGGTAAGCTCTATTTATATTAAATTTTTACAGTCTACCAAGAACATACAGACCACTAGACACACATTTTTACACTTCTATTGTTTTCATTATGTTATCACTTAGACAGAGGGAAGTATTACAAATCAAAATCTCTGTAAGATAATTAGGGATGGGGGATGTTTCAGCAGCTGCATTTTATTCTTCTTTGAAGTAGTATACAATTTAGGATTTTTTGTTCTGACAACACAGTAACTTTTTCCCATTGATATATTGAATCTACATCATCTTAGTCAATCAGAACTGAACAGTAGGTCTCCATTTCCACTTTAGTTACTGCATTTGAAAACTTCAGAAGTTTTCCTGCTGGAGTTTTATAGGAAAACTGGTTAACAAAAGCCTGAAGTGGTTTGTATCAAATGCTTCCTTACCATCCTCTCAACGCAGGTCAGCACAGTGACAACTCAGCTGCACATAACTGAAGCCGCATATCAACAGAAATAAAAAACATGTTCCAGAACACAATTACTGAAATTATAAAACTTTGTTTTAAACAGATCCACTCAATTTTGTTCATAAAATGCCTTTTGTTTTTGATTAGACTGGTTTTGTCTCTCTTTTTTTTTTCATTTTTGTTGTGATTCACTACTTAACAGTTTAGAAACAAAATTCTCCTTTGTTCACACACCATCTGAAAAATGAGATTTTTCAAAAGCACTGAGTGATGACCCAACTGTGTCTATTCATGTCAATATGAGCCTTACCTCTGACTCTGGCAGAGCTGAATTTTTTATATGGATTGTTTGTTCTTCCTTCTAATTGAAGTTCTTTCGAAAAAAGGCAAAACGTTTCTGTGTTGAAAATGAGGTTGGGAAGAATGAGTTCAACTGTGTCTGGGTGTAGTCTACCCACTATTACATGGATTTCCTGACATGGTTTATCTACCCTCTACTGCCAAAGACTCCACAGATGATTAGCAAGTCTTCTGTGTCTACTTTCTTGACAATCTTTTGCCTTTTCCATATAAAGAGTAATTTTCCAAATCCAATATTCCTTTTCTACAACAATAAAGTGCCCAACTCAATCCAAGTCCAGTTTCACTTTGTAACTTGTAGACACCATTGTAATACAAATATATAATTTTAGGTGGCAAAAAAAATAGACATGTTCATAGGTCAGCAGAGGAAATAACAGAAAAAAAGAAGCTGAGAAATTATAAAAATTTTGTTGTAAATAATTCCCTTACCAATTTAAATGGAAAAAATAGTTTAGTAGGTAATTTGTGTTAAATCTATGAGGAAAATACCACATGAACAATCTTCTTAGAGAAAATGTATTTTTCTCAAAATTGAAATTTTCTTTAATATTTCATTCTTCGGAAAAAGTTACTTTCTATCTGAAAATGAATTTAAATATTGTATTTTCAATAAGTTCAACATATAAGTGGAATATTTTTCGTTGCTGAAATCACCCAAAGGGTTCAATCTGAACCGGTTGAAACCCTATAAATTATATTAGGTTTTGGCTACATATAGACTCCTCACCTTGAAGATTTACATGTCCCAGAGTACACTGGGATTTCTGAAATAACTATCACATGAAATCAAAGATTCAGTAACAAGGATTTAAAACATCAGGTCAGCAACACTGTTGTATGGCAATGGAATGACAATATAGTAACTGTATTTAAGAAACACAATATGAGCCGTCTGATTTCTACACCATACAAGATATTAGAATGTATTGGACAGCAAAGGTTCACACAGAATCAGGATAAATAAAAAAAGAACATAAAATGTAATGTTGATTTACTGGATAGAGATCATGACAGATGACTTGGAGCTCTCTCTGAGCAAGTTACTCATTTTCTACAGAGATAAAATATATGGTTGCCCCAGATAACTTGGGTCTATCATTTGATACTTGCCACGTGGGAAACAATTAGGAAGGCAAAAATGCTGATTAATATAAGAACAATAAGCTGAACAAGCAACCAGCTAAATGCTCTGGGGCTAAAAGGGGGTATTATTTAAACTGTTAAACTTGTTAATGGTAAATAGTTTGAATGTATTTTCAGTACAGAAGAATGAAATACAGGAAAACCTGAGAAACCTTGATGAACAAATACTGGGAACAAGTTTTGAATTTTCCTTCTATAAAATTCTGCTGCTCAGGGTGATTAAAGATTGATAGTGCTAACCAAGCAAGTGCTGTATGTCATGTCTAGATTCCATCAAGATTATCAGGATAACTCTTGCCCTAACTGGTTTTCCTGCATTTCCAAATACAGCAAATTTTTTTAGAACTGATGTAGAGGATGAGGTCTTACACAATACTGGAGAGTTTATTTTTCCCCTTTCACTGCATACCCAGTGGCTAAAACAATTAACAAATGTTTGAATAGTCAGATGTGTTGAAGGAGATTTGCACTCAAATTCTTCATCTCCTATGCAAGCATCCTTCCTTCTCATTTCATGTTATTTTAGGATATCACTTCTTTTCTTTCTTAAATGTTTTCACCAGAGATATTGGAAAAAAATCTTAGTCCACTCCACTGATATGGAGAAGACTTTGGTCCGGTTTCCTTCTCTAGTTTTATATTAAATATATAGTTTGTATTTAAATATTTTAATTTACATTGAAATTGAAGAGCCGTAATTAAACTCAGGATTGCTCTTTCCTAGCTAAGTATCTTGAACAATGGACTGTAGAATCACGTTTAGTCTTAGCATCGCAGAACAACTTAGGTTGGAAAGAACCTATGCACCTCATGTAGTCTACTCCTTCCACTGGAAGTGGGCTTCCATTTGGAAATGTGAAAATTTCCCCATGTGCTGTCATTAGAGCCAAAACATCACACTCAGATTCCTGGACCCCTTTCTGATGTCTTTTACCTATTACCGTACTGAATCTAGATGACAATTCTTTTGGGACTGTAGCCTAACAAGTGACCAAGACTCATCCTGAACTGAGCAGGGGATAAGCAAGAAAACTGATATGAACTTTCTACCAGTGGACCCCAAGGCACGTGCCAAGCATATAGTGCTTTCAAAATAAATAAAGCAAGACCCTCAATCCAGTCAAATGCTTTTTTATATATCTGTTGAAAGAATGATATGAATCTTAGCAAAGCATATCAAACTTTAATGGTATTTTGTGCCTTTACAGTCATCCTAACAAATAAGTACTGTCCCCATATAAATCCAATTAAATATTTGTGAAGTAGGATAGGAG
>VXAK01024193.1:18590-56160 GCA_013399435.1 Arenaria interpres
AAAAAAAAAGCGAAACGAGAGCAAGTATTTTTGTACCAAACCTCCTAAATAGGACAATCTTCTTACACTGGGTCGGACCACAGGTTTTGTGCTTGACTTTTGAATGCGTGTAATTAAGAGTGTCTATCCCCGCCCTGCCCCATCAGCTGCATGTCGAAGGCATGATGTTCACGTGCGTGCGGATGTCGAGATGCACGATTTGGGTTCGTAGGAATTGTGCTTCCCTCTGGCACAGGGACTGTGCTCCGGCTGTGTCGGCAAGACGTCTGCGGACACGTACAGTATTACCGCTTTCTTCCCAGTTGTACCACACAACAAGCAGGCAGGACAATCAGAAACTTTCTTATGGTGTTTTTTTTTACCTTAGGGCTATGTTAATAGCTTGCTGTGCAAAGCTTCGGCATGGTACAACGGCTCGGATCAGGGATGGGCAGAGACAGCCCACACATGTAGCAAGGTGACAATTTGCCTCCTCCTCCTCCTGCCATGACTGCTTGAAGTTGTTATGGGCAACGTAAACTGCTGTAATGAGAGAGAAAAAAAAAAAAACCACAACCAAGCCCTCGGTTCACCAGCTTACTCGAGGTTGGGCGCAAGTCTCGAGCGAGCCGCGGGGCTTAGACATGTGCCCACCGTTACGCCAAAGCGCTGGGCTGAACTGGGGTTTTAGTGTCAAAGTGATGCCGGTCCGGCGGCTCGCTGTGTATAATTTCCATGTTTCCATGTGCAAAGACAAGAAGGGAGGCTGCTAACACCCTTGGGGCAGTATCTGTAGCCTTTACAGAGATAGCGTACCAGCAAAGAGACCGCTTGACTTTACTAGTCTTTCCTTCTCCTTGCTCCAGGAGGAATTTGGAAAAAGAAAGAACAAAGCAAACCAAAACAAAACCTCAAAGAGTTTTCAGTTTCTTGCAAAAGGAGGTGCAAAACTTCTCCTTCCATTGCATTTCCCCCCCAGCCCCATCTCTCCTACAGAGTACACCGAGCTCAGCCGCCGCCCGGGCTTCACCGTGGCTGGTTTCCCAGCTCCTCTGAAGACACAGGGTGCCCGTGGCCTTGTGAAACATCATAACCTTTTTCTTCCTCCTTCCTTTTATTCCGTGGGTGGGCCACAACAAGACAGCTGAGATTTCGGCTGCTGGAGCCGGGGCGGGGCGAGGGGTGAGATGGTGCAGTGGGAAACTGACCCCTTGGGGTCTTCTGTAAAAAGCAGGATTGATAAAGGCGACGCGAGAAGAAATCAATTCCAAGACAAACCTCTGAGCGGCTCTAAAAGGAACGATACCAGCGTTTCCAAGCGACGGACTAACTCTTTTAGCAAACTATTTCCTGTACTTTGTCTTGTGGAGAGGAGAGAAGCTTCCACATTGTCTACTCCGCTTTTGGAAATATGTTTAAAGGTACTTTTCTATTGTGATTTTTTAAAAATAAAACCAGTGATTATTATAAGTTATGCGCAGAGCGTCATCGTGTGCTGTGTATCTGGTTAGGAACAGGGGGAAGGATCCTAACCCGCCCTTCGGGGCCTCAGGGAACAGCAGCCTCCTTCCTCCCTCGGGGTATACGAAGGCAACGCTCCTGAGGGACGTGATTTTTCGGGGCAGATACCTGACTTTTCGGGGCAGATACCGTTGTCCCACTTGGCTTGCTTGGATCTCTAGGAAAGCTCCAAAATCCAGGCTGGAAGGATCAGCAGGCTTAAAAGAAATGACTCCAAGTTTACAAAGATGTTATCGGTTAGTTTTTAAACCTACTAATCTTGGCACTGAGCACAGGAGCTAAGCTGCGATTTTCCATGAGCTCAGCCACAGCAGAGGCAAACGTAACCTAGAGACGAAGGGCCAGATCATTATTTTTTTTAACACGCTGAGATTTTTGAAAAACTTGGTTCATAAGACCGACCTAGAAATTCTTCCTCCTTCCTCTGCTCCGCCCCCGCCCTGATAAATGTGACCAGCGTCCCCAGGAGCCTCATCCAACAGTACCAGGAACAAGCTCCAACTTAGCTAATGCAGGCCGGAGAATGGTACGTAAAGGATGTCATTAAAGCAGGCTACAAACTCCAGGGCGGAAGAAAGGCATGGTGGCGTTACTTGAAACCCCCAGCTGGCAGGGATGAGCTGGGGAGTTAAGCCCTTAATATTGGATGCTAATCCTGCCGCGGCCACCACAAGTCACAGCTTTCTTTCCGAGTTGCATTCAGGGGAGAGGTTTCTTGGCAGGCCCAGGGTAGGAAGGGAAGAGAGGGACAAGCTGCGAGCGCAAGGCGAACATATTGCTCAGCCCAACTGCTATTCAGAGCGGCGGTAACTGGCTGACACCACCGTCCCAGGCATCCCTTTAGCCAGACACGCAGATGCTTTCAGGAGCAGAGTCAACAGCAAACATCCTCCAGCTAGGAAAGCAATGAAACACGCACGCATCCTCCCGGACTTTGCCTGGGCACAGCATCTGCTCCCAGATCTGCCCTGCGAAAGGAAGCGGGGCCGTGCCGAAAATATTTAACTTCTTGAATCGTTTCTTTTTTTTTTATTTCCCCTGTAAGCCAAACTGTTTTCAGCTCTGTGCTGATCAGCGTTGCCCTCACCAGTGAGGGGTGGGAGTGGCAAGCTGCTTGCCCAGCCCCAGCGTCTCCTTTGCCTGTGGTGACCTTTCCCCATGCGGCCAGGGGAACATTCCTTCCCTGTGACCATTGGGGCACTTACAGGAAGGCCAGAGCTGCTGGCTGACACCAGGAGATTGCAAAACGGGACCAGGGACTCCCAGGCCAGTGCTGGCATCCGATACCAGGGATAAGTCCCAGGGGAAACGAACAGGCAGAGCTGGAAAAACCAAAATGAGAAAATCTCTCACTCTCATTGTTTCCACTTTCCCAAGTCTTTCTCTCCCCATCCCCCTAGCACCAAGGCTAAACTCAGGGAGGGGGGAGTGCTAATGTCTCCTTTCTACGCATCCCTGTGCAGAGGTTTGCTGCCCCGAGGCTTCCCGCTGATGGGCAGCAGGCTGGAAGCGACAGGCGAAGGCAGGGAATGGGCTGGCAAGGTCTGCAGAGAAAACCACAGTGCTAACTCCCCACATTGGACGGACACAACCGAGTGGTGGAGGAACGGAAGAGCTGTGTCTCCCAGAGGATTGTATGGGGGGACAGGCAGCCTGTGCAGGCAGCGGTGAAGGCAGGGGTTAGCGGACGGTGCTGTGGGAATGGAGACGGGCCAGCCAGGGCAGGGAGAGCAAAGGGCAGACAGAGCTGGTGCCAAGGCCGGCCAGCAGCGCCCGCAGCCTGGACGGAGCTGGGAGGAGGAGCGGGACCAGGACCCACTCCCGCAGGCCTCCTCAGGAGAGCCGGGGAAGGAAACACAAGGCTGGGAGAGGGAAGATGAGATAGAACTGGGGTTTAACCAGGCAGCTTTGGAGGCTGAGACACAGGCTGGGAGGGAAGCCGTCGGCTCAGAGCAAAGAGGTGGCCTTGTGAGGACAGCCGGGGCCAGGGTGAGGGGGCGGCACTCACCGTGGATTTGCTCCCCAATTCTTGAAGCTTGGGGAAATTGAGAGGTGTCAGCCAGCAAGTCACCACGCTGCCTGAATGCTGCCAGGCACGGCTGCTCTGTGCTCCCTGCCACCACAAAAAGGCTCCATGTGCCCGGGAAAGCAGGCAGCTAGAGCGTCGGCCATCTCACTGCCCTGGGAAGGACCGGGATAACCGCAGACAGGAGATTGCACAGCCCACCTAAAAGCCTGAAGTTTGCACTGGGGCCGTGCCTGCAGTCCAGAGGCAGGGCAGCCATCCCCAGGCCAGGCAATGCCTGCACCAGGGAGACAAGTCAAGTCAGGGAGATGAGCAGGGTGGCACAGATGCGTGCCCTGCAACTGCGGGTTACCCAGAGACCCAGGCTTCAGCCAGCATTTCAACACTGTTATCTGCCTTGCTGCCACGGTCAGGCTAGAAACCAAGACGATAGTGGAGCTTAAAGAGCAAAGCTAAGAAATACCATTAGCAGATCGCTGAAATGCTTCTTCTAAAACACGAGGAAGTCAACCATTAGCAGAGTCTGGACTTCATCTCTGTAGTTTCCATAATTAATAACCAGCTCAGGAGGGAATAGACAATACAGCATAACTGATGGAGGCAAGAGGAAATCACACAAGTACTCCAGGCCTTGGATGTAAGCCCAGAAGTGCAGGTATAGTCAAAAAATTACCTTAATGGAAGAACAACCTCCTGCCTTAACCATCCTTTTCCCCTGTTGTGCTTGCACTTTGCACAATGTCCAACCCATGAGGCTGGTGGAGTCCTACACATGGGTCCCAACCACAGAAGCCCTGATGAGCTTTTGGAGTCACAGCTGGTTTTTTTCTAGGCTGCTGGGTAACACAGAGGCTGCTGCACACACTTGCAAACCAAAGCAGCAAGGCAGCGAGAAACAAGGAGAACTGCTCTTACAGCAAGCCGGGCAGCACTGAAGAAGCCAGGGCTCAGAACCACAGAAGCATGTGGGTAAAAGCGGCCTCAGGAGAGGACAGGACTGTTGCCAACAAGAGATCAGGGCAGGGTGGCCTTGTCCAGGCGCTGTTTGAAACCTCCCTGGCTGGAGACACCTCCCCATCAGCTTTTATTTTTTCCTAATATCCAAGCCAAACTTCCCACATTCCCCTATTATGTCATCTGCCATGGCTGCCAAAAAGAGTTTGACCACATCATCTTCCTAATTGC
The DNA here is from genome assembly GCA_013399435.1 of Arenaria interpres. Taxonomy (NCBI): domain Eukaryota; kingdom Metazoa; phylum Chordata; class Aves; order Charadriiformes; family Scolopacidae; genus Arenaria; species Arenaria interpres. Next base: position 23,302 of record VXAK01024193.1, read on the forward strand.
CCTTCACATCGCTGTACCCGTGATTAGATATGTCCCCAGACATCTCTTCAACACAATGAGCTGTCCCAGCTCCCCACTCTCCTCCCAGGCCCTCTACCCCAGGAGACTCAACCAGAGCCTCCCCAGCATCCCTGTACCCCTCTTGAATGGAGGGGGGAGGCCCAAACTGGACACAGTTTCTGGGTATGACCTCTCCAGTGCTGAGCAGAGAGTCAAAAGCTTCCCTTGCTCCGTTGGCCCTTGCTGGAGGGGCACAGGCTGCATTCACCTCGTCGAGGAAGAGAGCAGCTACAACTATGCAATACCCAGCACGACGGAGAAGCTGCCTTTCTGCCGAGAGCCCTGCTGCGTCCAGACAAGCCCTCTCTTCTGCGGAACTGCCACTCTTCCTTATCTGCTTTATGGGGATGTGTCCAGAGAGCCTGTGCAGGTCTGACAAGACAGACGTGGTTGGGAACGAACCTACAGAGCCAGAACAACAGACCGAAGAAGTAGCACAGAAGCAGACCCTCTCTCCTTTAGGAGGAGATCAAGCCCCAAACCACCTGGCATTCTGCATTACAGCAAAACGCCGGCCCAGGGTTCGTAGCTGGTGCGGTGCTGCCTTTTGCAAGCACCCCTAGAGCCAGGCTGGGCAGTGCTGTAGCAACGCCAGCTACCTGAGGCGGCCAGGAACGCTGTTTTCAGGCGGATGCCTCTCTTGGCAACAACTCAGCGGTGGGCCTGGATGATCCAGCCATATCCCTGACCTTGCCAGCAGCAGAAAGCCAGTGCCAGCAGATTGGGGATTGAGCTCTCCTCTTCTCTGTGGTTGTTAGCGGTTAGCCTTACCAGTCTTAACCAGTCAACAGTAAGCACTCAACTTGACTGGACATCCTCCCCCAGATGCAGTAGCTGCCAGAGGCCCCCGAGGCAGTAACACACAAAGGAATTTGGGCCTGGTACATTAGCAGCGACCGGAAAGCAAGCAACAAAGCTGGAAATAATGAGATGTCAGTGCCATAGTTGCTTCTAGTCATCTGCAAATGCAGGGCCTCCTCATCAGCAGGTACCGGGAGCCCAGCTCTCCCTGGTGGCCCTGCACCGCCTGCCCGTGCTCATGTGAAGTGACAGCCCTCGCTGGCTACATCCACGTGCGGGGTCTTTATACCGTTTGTCAGGGCTCCCTTGCCTCTCTCTCCTCTGCTCTCTAAAAGCCTTGAATGATCATGATGAATTATAGATCAGCTCTGGTACACACCGCCTTATGTCAGTTTTCTCATTCAAGCATACAAAATCCTGCTGTTTTCCATCCCCTTCCAGAATGATCATCGTAAGAAGAGGAGGAGGTGGAATAACTCTTCAGTTTGAGCAACTTTTAGAAGAGAAGCCAGTAGAGCTCCATGTTTAGAGGTGTGCCCTGGGCTTCAGCTTGTACCTTAAAAAAACCAACAGTGCTTTTATTTGGGGGGTGAGGAGGAGCAGATGAAATAAAAGGCCTGGTTCATGTATACAGATACAAAGAAGTCCTGAAGGGTCAGTGCAGGCCCTTTTCCCCACAGGCAGGTATGTTGACATTGCTAAAGGATGCCCTGCGAGGATACCTTTCCAGAAGCAAATCCTAGACCAGCAGTGCCTCGCTAGAGAGGAAGAACTATCAGAGATACAACCTGACTTACTCCACCAGCTCCCTCCTCCTCCAGTTTCATCACAAGGGAATTGGCACACCTCCCTCCCACCAAGAAGAACTAGAGTAATATCAAGGGGTAAACAGAAGACTGAGTACACATCTCTGGCTGCTGGCAGACCTCAAAAGAGGTGTGTTCTCTCGGGAAAAGCTCCAGCGACTGATGCAGATACCGTCCTTGCAGCCACAGGCTCAAGACGGAATTGGGCAAGCGAAAGGATGATGTAGACAGTCAAGATGTATCTCCGAGAGCTCCCATCATTGAGAAAGTGTCCTTCTCCCAGGGACCTGTCTGTATGTCCATCAGCATCACAGGGAGTGGGAGCTGAAGGCCTCTCTGCTCCTGGCTGATATGACAGGGAAAGAAGAGAAGGATGCTGCATCAGAAGAACTGCTCATCAATGCCTGCATTCCTTCATTGCCCCAGGGAGGTAGAAAGGTTCAAATGACAGCCCCGCCAGGACTGACATAATGAATCCTGGAGCTAAGGGAACAACGTCCTTGCTGGACAGGACATGTATGACCTAACAAGCCTCAGGAGACTGGAAGAGGCAAGTCCTCACTTGGCAGGGACAGGTAAAGACCACACTGAGATGGGTTTGCCAAAGAGTCTTCCTGAAACGCATAAGACAAAGGTGCCTGCTGTGGACAAGATGATCATTGTAGACCCCTTCCAACTGAAGCATTCTCTTCTATGTTCTACCTTTGTCAAGGGCAGCCTGAGTCCCCTTATCTTCCTGGTTAGCAGCAGAGACTTCCAGAGAAGGAAGAGAAAAATGGAGCAATGGGCACACAGCCCCCAGAAGAGAGCATGATGCTTCTCACCAGTCCTTTGCACCACCAGACTGAGGGAAGAATAATTCTGCCAAAGAAAGCGAGCTGAGGGCATGATGGTTTTGGCCACTGGGAGAACCATCTTGCCAGACACAGAATACATGAGAACACCCTGGAGGAAGATGAAGTAAGTTTAAGTTTTTAACAGCTGTGAACTCTTACACGGAACTTCAGCGAAAAGCCTGATTTGGACATTATCCCTCAAAGAGACTGGACAGGAGAAGTATTAAAATGCTTTCAGCAAGCAGACTCCCTTTGATATAGTCCAAGATATTTTAAAGTTGTACCATTAGATTTTTAAGAGGTCTTGGAAAAAACCCATAAGGACCACTGAGAAAATCTTCAATAGAGAAGCAAAACCCAGCTCCTGAAACCCACACAAAAGAGAGGAGCTAATGTTTATTTTCTGAATTTGTTTCCTTTACGACTGCTTGTATATATTCTACATCACTTCTAAAGTGCCAATGTGAGCTTCACTTCAGCTGGTTTTGAGACTGTACCCTAACAAGCTGCAAAACTCATTATGCCCCCTCCGCCAGTAGAACAGAGAACACTTCCTCCAGTGAGAGAATACACCTAATCCCATCTTTCCAACTAGACATCAACTGGACCATTTTGTTCATTTGAACACTGGAGCCTGACAATGCCAGCACAGCGCACAGAGCTGGTAGTCAATTTTCCTCTCCAGCTCTCCTGTTTTTTGACCTAACACATTTTTAATCTTTGAAACTAGCTGGAGGCTTTTTCTTTAGACTCCTCTATTATCTTAATCACTTGAGCAGAGAAAAAAAAAGGTAGCCTACCATACAGTCTGCTTTGCAGATTGCTAGAGAAAGGTTAATACTATGTTGGATGACTGAGAAGTTACCCCATAAAATGCCCCAAAGATATGAAAGGCAACTCAGAGCTCTCTAAGAGCTCTGCTTTTGGCTGAGCACCACCACCAAAAAAATCACTGCTCAAAAATGTAGCAGATGGAAGGGAGCCTTTTTTTTTTTTTTTTTTTTGTGTTGAGTGAAGATGACAGAAGAGAGGTGACCAGTTTTGCAAGTGAGCTGCAGGTGCTTTAAGGCAGGGCTGTAACGGAAAACTAAAAAGCTCCACGAAAAATTGCTTGTGCTGACCTGGAAAATATAGGAAAGAAACACCGTTTCAAAACCAGCTGTGGCAGCATGCTTTTATAGATATACTATTTTTTTTAAAAAAAGCATGAAAAAAATACATATTTTACAAAAAAAAAAAAGAAGAAACCTCCTACCAGCATTTAGCAACTCTTTAAACTGGGCTGACGTGCAATGCTGGAAGTATTGTCTGTTTCTCAAAGGAGCAGTCTTTAAAATCAAGAGGATAAATGCTACGCTTACACAGGTAGATTTCTCCTCCTGCGCTTCCCCAAGCAGACATAACTTGTTCAGTGTGACAGCAACAAAGCCTTATTCTTCATTTGTTCATGTGTCCAGATCCAATGGCCTTTGCTTCAAGCCCCGATACATCAAGCAAGACAACAGCTCACGTGCACGCAGCAGCAATCTGCTGTCGGTGGGATACCGCAGTCACTTATTTAATCTTTGATCCTAACCCTAGAAGAGCAGAGAAACAGCTCCTTTCCCACAGAGCCACGAAAACAATATCAGCATTGATTGACTCTGGTTCAGTACATAAAAATAAGTTATCAAGAGGACATAATTTGGCCACATTCCACGTTACTCTGTACTGCACAGAACATCAGGCATCTACAGGGAGCTTTCATTTAAGGTGGTTCCTTCCCCCTCCCCAACAAAGAATGATAAAAAGATGACAGTGTTAGCCCAGAACAATAAGTCATTGAGAAGACAATATAGTCAAGATTCCTTTACATCCTTGAAAAGGAAAACGCAACAAGCACAAAAGATGTTGATTCTCTCATTCTTTAAGGAAGCAATACTGGAAACCAGCATTGTAAGTTTATTACATTAAAAAAAGAAAAGTTTCAGTATTACACTGTCATTTTATTTCCCTCCTGTCCATAGAGCAGAACTGTGCAACACATGTGCATCCACTACAGTGACGAGAAATCGCCGAGGGCAATTTGTGATTAGCATTAGGAAGCTACAGCTGCACTGCCATCCTGCAGCCTGCTGGGAACTCAGGAGAGGGTTTTATTCTGAGTTTGAGCCTCAGATATGACGTTCAGTGTCCCATGGCAAGGAAGAAGCATACAAACCGTGAGTGTATTTGACTGTGAGAGAAACTTGCCTGCAGTGATTTTAGGAAAAGGTTTTCCTGAAAAAGGTAAAACAAATGCCGAATTCAATTCTACTAGAAAGCCCCTTGTAAGTAATTCCAGGTAAATACCCATTAAGCAATGTAAAAGCAGAGTTAAGCACTGAACAGGAACTTCTGCATTACATGCTGAGCACCATTATCACTCTATGCCACGAGGCAACTAGTGAGAACCTCTTACTTAAAGACACATTTCCCATTAGCTAATTAAATTAAACACTAAATTTAGTAGTTCATACTTGCTCTTAAACTGACCTGTTTCATCTTGGCAGTTGCTGGGATGGGGGAAACACATCACATTACTATATACAGTCAGTCTTTCTGCAAGCAGACACTGAGACTGAGTGGCAAAAAGCCTGTATAAAAACGCACGTTTGCTCCAGAATTCAACCGATCACTGTTTGCCAGGAACGACATCAGAGTAATCTTTTAATACTCCAGCCAAGTGGTCATTGTGAGTCTTAAATCGACGTTTCTTCTGAGAAGCGGGTTTCTTCCTCCTCTGAATAGGAGCCTACAAGAAGAAATAAACAGTAGTCAAAAGATCTGCCCTCCAGCTGCAAAATCTGACCTGACGGTGTGACACTGTGCTAGTCATCCCTTCTGCAAAGAAGAGCCCTGCTTGAACCAGGAGTGGACAGGCAGGGAAGATGCTTGGCTTGTTTTCGCAAGAAGTAACAGCGTTCAATTCAAATCCAGGCAGAGAGATGACCATGGGAATAGAGCAGAGTCTCCGTACACCCTGTGCAGTAGTAAAGATGGCGTTTAGAAGTGAAATGTCCAAACACTCACGTGCAGCTACAGAAGCAGGTACGTGCCCCATAATTCCATCTACAATTACATGCTCAAAGACGCATTTAGCACATAAGGAATCCATGAGGAGTGCTGACATGACAACAGGCATTAAAGCATCTAGTGCAGTGACCAGGAACAAATCCTGTGTGGAAGGGCTCTCAAGAAAGGACAGTTTGAAGCCAAGTGCAGAAGAGAAAAGACATGATGTATGACATACAATTAAATGTAAAAAAAATATTAATTCTTTGAAGCCAGAAAGGAAAGCATCTGTGGTGAGCTTGCAGCCACTTTGACGTCCCAGTAAAGCACCAGTATATTGCACCCAGTTTGGAGAACAGTGTGTGTGTGGTGGGAGGCACATTACACAGTTCACATCAGGATTTAAAAGCTGTTGAGCAAAAAAGTTAAAAAAACCCCCCACCCTTCTCCCAGAAAAGTAACTATTCTTCTACTCCTAATGCACTGTACTGACCCAAGCAGAAGCTTCCACATTGGACCTCACAGGGATTTCTGGCATTTGCCCTCTTCTTGATGCTGCTTGGATTACACTGGCTTAAACAAGTTACAAAAACACTGACTGCTGGCTGCAGCATTGTTTTTTGCAACTTCTTAAAATTGGTCACACTTCCCCGAGCCACACAAAGCAGCTGTGCATAGGCTCACCAACATGTTTTGGAATTATCACTGTGGGGTCAGTTAGGGGGAATCTCCGACAAAGATCTGTAATTTGTATCGCTTACTATTTTCTTTGGTCCAGTTTCTTGCATGGAAGAAATACCCTGTCGTTTCAGATACTCTTCAATTTTCTCCTCGTCCATAGAATCCACGGGAATGCTCCTCCACAGCTTCTGAAATTCTGAAACACCAAACAAACCCTCGGTTTATATCCCAATGAACAAGCCCTGGGCAAAGCCCCCGTACGAAGGGAAAGAAACAGATTGATTGCGAACGCTGAAGTATACTGGCATGTCAGTCTGCGACTGTACACATGCAGCGGTCACTGCCAGCAGGCACCCAATTAGCACAGCCGTTACCCACTCCAAATGCCGGATGCACTTTCAAAAAAAAATAAAAAAAATACAACAACCAACCAACCAACAAAACAACAGCAAAACACCCCCAACACTTAATGGAAAAAGATGAGCTGATTCTCATCTGTGCTAACTGCACTCCAGCATCAGGAGCACCCGCAGGCAACATATGCTTTTAATGTTAATTTGCTACATGAGTCTCTCTTTTTGCCTAGCATCTCTATAGCTGTGTAGACTGTCAACGTGCTTTATAAACCTCAGTTCAAAAGATCTTGGTGAAGAGTAATAACTAACCATAAATGGCAACTTCATTTACACATCTTCGGCTGACATTGTCTTGGGAGACTTGTCATCTCATAGTCCAATTTACTGAAGATTCAAGACATTTACTTCAGCGGACTGAAGCTCGTTTATCACTGTAATATAATACATACTGTGCTGTACACATAATAAATTACTAAAATTCCTCTGGTGTTAAAAAGCCGAGAGATACCTTAAAAGCCACAGCAGCAGGAAAAAAGACAGAGACAGTAAGTCTTAATTAGAGCAGCTGCCATCTGCCTGCACACTTTCTGCCTCATGTAAAGTTTCACAGAGCCTCTGGAATGCCTTCTCCAGGCAGTGGCTGGTACAATCCTACCTCCCTTCATTCCCCAGGCAGTAAGTTAGATATATCCTGTCAGCAGGTTTGGCTAACAAACTATAAATAAAACACGAGGCACACATAGCAACGCAAGACTAAATTTTTCCCTTTATTTCCAGATAAATTTAGTATACAGTTGTCAAAACAACCACAACTTCAGCATGCTTAAGAAGCTGTCCTATGCAGCAGGCAAAAGAATGCTCCAGTGACAGTCTGCCACAGATACACTGGCTCTATGCACACTGCAACAAAACGGCACTGTACAAAATATGTACGTAACAGACTTGGTTCCTGCACTTGGACCCTTTCCCCTCCTCATGCATCTTGTTTTTCTGTGAATGTACACACTTTAAGTCTCAGGTCTTTCTTTTTTGCCAACACTAAGAGGCTGCTCAAGCTTTTCAGGAAACAAGGGAAAGCAATTTCGCCAGTGATGAACAACAATGTTCATTTTTGGTAATACAGTTTTTTTGAAGATAACTAAATCCTGTGAAAACACCACTTTTAGTTACATGGAGATAGCAGTCAGCCTGTTTTTCATACAGACTATACAGCACAGCAGGATGATTGAGACTGCAGTTTTCAGATAACTTAATGCAAGGACTGACACTGTAGTCAAGACATTCTCCGGCTGCTCATACATTTTGAGTGCGATTCCGGGCTTTTGGCATAGCTTGTGGTGCCTGCTATCACACATCATCTCTCACCTAATCCCGTTGCGACAGGTGGAGAACGTTGTGTTATGATCAAAGCTGAACATGTATGAGAGAGATCTCTCAGCGATGAGCACTCAAATTAAGTCTGAACAGCAGAAGCCTGTGCCAGGGTCCTATTGCATCCTCCGGACTGAGCAGAACATGCTCTTTCAAGCTGTTTCCTTTCTGTTCATGCCCCCTCCCCTGTCCTGAACACCCAACCTGGATTCAGCTGGACACTGAGACCTGGTGGTGCTTGGAAAGATGGATCAGATGATGGGTGTGCAAATGCAGTATTGCACCTTGCGAGTAACTGCATTTCAAATCATGTGTTTCTGCAGTTCACAGGTGAAGTGACAAGGCTGCGCATAAATGCATGACTATTAAACAGATCCCCATTAGAGATACTTTAACGTTGTGTTGTGCTATATTGCCTTTGGCTCCGCACCGACAACTCCTGTGGGAGCTGAAGAGATGCAGGTCAGTCCTCCAAGATGCACGACAGGCATGTGTACACGAGGCAGTATCTGATAAGAGACCTGGTAACTCTCAACTTTTACATGACAGTGTCCTTTTATTTATAATGTTCTACTACAAACACAGATGGTGTGTCTCCTTATTAGAGTTCATGATATATGGACCAATACGCTATGGTGCAAAAAAAAAAAAAAAGAAAAAAGGAAAAAAAAAAGGCTGAGGATAGGTGCTTAAGGTTAAACCGGTCTACATTCTTCTGGGGAACAGAAGTGAAAAATTAAACACTAGAAAATAAACGGTCAGCTCTTCAAGGATCAACATGCACAGAAGTGCAGTCACAGTTCACATCTAACCATGGCGTTTTGCATTTCTTATAATGCAGTGGTTATACCATCATTACAGCTTCACATTCACCTTTTAAATTTGGCCGAGACATCTGAATATAACAGTCACCAATAATCCAAACCGCAAAGCTAAAATGGACTTTACATACAGATAATTAAATTCACTAATTGGCCCCACCAGAGTCACTATACAGTATTCTGCAACTCCATTTAAAAGTTCCTTCATAAATCAGGCTGCTTTCAGTGCTACTGCTTTGATTGTGGTAACTGCAAAAGAATCTTCTTCCCACACTGAAGCTCCACATAGGGCATTAAAATACCTTATTGCCTATGAAAGGGGAGAGTCACAGCAACATGGTCCGTGTCCCCTTGAAATACTCTGTGTTAAAGGGTTGGTTCAGAACTAAAAGCACAGGCTAAAGGTGGAGAATCATACAGAACCACCACTTTTCAGATAGCTATGTGTACTAGCTGTTTGCATTTAGGGTGCCATCTAAAGGGAAAAGGAGATACATCTATCATCTCATCACAAAACCAATTCAGTGTAACACCAGACAGCAAGCTGAAGAAAAGAGAGCTGCTGTCTGGCTGGCACTGAACCATTTCCACACGACCTGTCAGATTTATTCAGAAGTCTCCAAGGACTGTGCCCCTATCAGCTAGTGAAAGTTTAGACCTTGAGACTATGCTATCTGAATTATTGTGACATCCTCTCTGAAATATGAGAACCTATAGAAAAAGCTGGCAGTAACTACAGCTCTCAAGAAACAACCCTCCACATTTGCGGCTGTGGTATTTCCGCACCTCAAAATTCATACCCTTGATCCAGGATAGTAAGAGATTTCTCCAACTCCTTTCAGAAGAATCTGAAGTACTCTGTCCCTGGCCTTTGCTGTTGGGCTCCAAGCAAAGGAAGTCACCACTTTTTAAAAGCCATGGTTCATGAGAGGGGCCAGGGAGGAGGAAATGGCATGCAATGACCCGATTACTGTCCTCCACCACCCCTGAAGCAGTGTCCACACTTATGGTTGGCCAGGCAGGAGGATGCAGTGAGCTGGCCCGTCTCTGGGGAGGGGAGAAGACAGAAGAAAAATACTGTGATCAGCTGATGTGTCTGAAGAGCAGACAACAGTGACAGAAGGCAGTTCCTAGACACAGTTTCAGTACACCCAATCTATTTTTTACAATGTCTTTCTTTTTGTGGACAGGGCACAGGGAGTTCGGTGCTGGTGTAAGGAGTGGGAAGGGGATTGTTGGAGCAGAAAGCATGCCACGTGCTGGCCTGCTTCAGCCAGGCATGGAGAACAGGTTCAGATGCACACATTCCTGCAGTGCACACCATTGCGATTACAGAGCACATCCAATTTTCCTTCTCCATGTCCTGTCAACCGCCAGGTGATCTTTACACCATCAGAGCACAGTGAGGGTGAGACTCTTCTATCAGAGCCACTAGCTATTTGATAGATCAGCCAGAACAAGCATATAATAGCTATGGAAGGAAAAAAACCTGTCCAGCAGTCAAGACAGCAAGGCTTCACCTGACTGCAGCAGGCTGCATTCAGACAGGCTGACAATTTCTCCTACAGCTTAGGTTATTATGACAAGACGGAGTCCAGAAAAAAATCCCCTGGGGAGAAATTTCCAGTTTCTGGCCAAAGCGATGCAGGTGCTGTGAACCCTCAAGGAGACACATGCATTTTCAGCAGAGCTTTTAAGTCCTGATGCCAATGCAGATCTTTCCTGGAAGAGGCAGAAAGTCGTGATCGCGGTACCCAAGGCAGGTGCTGGGTGTCTCGCCTGGACTATCACCAAATCTATATGTAGCATCCTGCAATTTGATCACTAAAATAATTTAACTCAGAAGCCTGACAGAATCAACACTACTCTCAGGCTGCTCCCTTGCTCCTCCAGATAGCTCTTTTGGTCTTTCAAGTAATGAAAGGAAGGAATGAGACCATGAGCTGATTGAAAGGCCAGTTGAGATGTCTGCCAACATCTCCAGCATGATGATGTCTGCATGCACAGACTTAAAACAACGCGCTTTGACCGGCAGTAACCAACACACAGCAAAGCGGAGGGCAGCATAACAAACACTTTGCCAAACATCTTCTCCCTCTGAAATACCCAAGGGGTAAGGATGTGCAGTTACCTTGACTTTACTGCATCATGGGGTGCCTCATCTACGAGAACAATTTGTGCTGACATTCCCTGAGTGATTATACTCTAACATGCTCCCTTTCTATAAACGCTTACATGTGGTGAACAAAGTCATGGGTAAATGGCTGCACAGTGACTTCAGCGCAGCTTATCCTGCGCTTCTGACTGCCTCACCTGCTCTTGCAAAAAGGTTGAGATGGCTTCTGGAGATAAACTGCTACCTCACGCTGGTAATAAAATCTGCCAGAGATTAAAAACAGCTTAAAAATCTTCACTAAGCTGAGCCAAAATCTGAGAACAGGACAAGAACAGACAATAACAGGGAGGAGGGAAGAAACAACCCTCAGTAGCAGGGAAGATGGAGTCTAACAGTCCCAGGGAGCACAGTACTAGATTGGTACCAGAAGGAAAAGGTGATTGATATTAAGACTCTGCTGCCTCTGGTCTATCTTGGAATTCAAATCCAGAGCCATATGTCATTACTGATCCCAAGCAATTTTATACTGTTTAAATTTCTTCAAAGGTGCTTAGGAAGAATATTAAAAACATGTATAATTAAGTATCCGAATTTTTAGGTATTAAAATACTTCCGATATTGCATTCAGATGTGAAAGATACCATCTCTAACAGCTAAGCAATCAGACTCGCCTTTCAGCATTCAGCCGGTGCTGGGGTGAAACCTTGGTTCACATGCAAAGTGCTTAGCCCCAGCACAAAAAGGCAGTGCTTTACTTGGCTGAAGCACCTGAAATCTAGCCCAGCTCTTATAAATGCTTTCAGCTACACACTACTGACAGAAGATTAATTAGTCAGGAAGCCAAGAAGGAACACATGCAATCTGAACCTTCCTTGGCTAATCACATAAAAAGAAGAACAAAAGCCGTTCCTTACTGCAAAACCCTTCTCCAGTACCCTTGAGATCACGATATATAGGTACTGCACCACTGCTGCAGTACATCGGGATTTATTTTCAAAAGCTTGTTCAGCCATCAAAACAAGTGGAGCCAGGGCAGAGGTAGGCACTGCCAGAAAGCAGTTCCTCCCGCTACTTCAGACTCAGCAAGCTTCAAACTCCCCCGGCGGCTCCCCTTTTCCTCTGCTGACTACTGATGGAGCTCAGACACCGATGGGAGAAGACGCCTAAGTTTTAGAGGATATTAATCCCAGCCAACATATGTTCGAAACTGCAGAGTGTCATACGGCAGAACCATGCACTGAGGAGCGCAGAGCCTTTATTTCTAAGGATAAACATTAAACTAGAAACATATTTTGAACTGTCATCAGCTGCTAGATCAAAGAGTCTGACAACACTTCAAGGCTTATTCTGCAGTCTTCTAAAAACTTCGTTTTAATGTTGCTGGAGATAATGAGCTGAAATAGCACCGCTAACACAGAAACGTGTCATAATTCATCCTGTAGGCAGACAATTCTGCCAATGACTGCCTAAGAGACATGCTTCTGGTGCTCTGGAAAGAATTGTAAAGCAAACTGCTCAGGAAGGATGGGTTTTCTTCATTACAAGATAACATGGTTGGAAAAAGGACCTGTTCCAGCTGCAATAAGTAAGTGAACCCACTCAGAGGTGTTTTAAGAGTTGTGGCATATTCACAAAAGAGAAAGTATTCTTGCCCCCTCTCAGAACAAAGCATCATCATCCACATGAAAAGGAAAACCAAAACCAGTGGGAACAGAACAAAAACATAATCACTTTCTGATCAGATGAGAACATGCTGCCACCTGCGGATGAAAGAAAGCAAAGCCTCCTTGAACTACAAACACTGCACATTAACGGTGCCTTCATTACAGGCTTAAACGCCTTCCTTCAATGGGAGATTGAGCCAAATGGCTTAAACATTTTATTTCGAGGGGCTTTAGAGGGGTTATTTTTGGTCTTTTTTTTTTTTATACCTTTTGCTTCCTTTCATAGCAACAGCCTGCATTGCTTGTTCCTAAACACAGATCAGTGCTGGGTGTGCTAAAATATAATGTACTTGATATCAACAGCCTTGGATTTATAGTGACTACCTGACGAAGAGCTGGCAGACGTCTCTTGTTACGTCTTAATAAAATGGGCTCTTTTATTAAATTTAACAGTTAATCCTGGAGTTACTACAAACTAAGAGCAACAGGGCACAGAACTCCCTCTATAACTTTTTTTAGGATGGTTGGGTGCCAGTTATCCAGAAAAATTGCACAAGAAGAAACGATTAGCAATCACAACTGTAATACAACCAGGATCTGCTAAAAACTGAAAAGCTTTGTCTTAACAGTTACTGCAACAGCACTGATTTCTAAATGTTTTGTCCATGTTTAGATCCCTAAAAGCTGTGGCCTGATGGACTGAAGTGACACTATCTGAACAGGCTGACAGTGCTAATGGTAAACTCATAGACGTTTAGAAGGTTAGAAATTCCCAGTGAATGCAGACTAAAAGCTTTTAACTCTGCATTTCACATATAGTTCCGACTCCCACTATCAAGAAGAGACAGAAATTATGGATTAAAAAGATATTCACTTCAATGTTTTGAAACAATTTTTATATTTTTAAATGCTGTAGATCTCACATCTATTTAATTATCTTTGTGGAAGAAAGCTATTATTACCGAGAGTACAAGTGTGATATATAACAAATAAGTTAATGGTACATATTTCCAGTTGCTTAATTCTATTGAAAATAAAGAGTCTCTCTGAGCTAGTCAAAGAAAAAAAGAGCTTTATGCTTTGTCCTATGCTGTAAGTAGAGCAGTTCGAGCTTCTATCAAAACTCTTCCTTTTTATTTACCATAATGTGACATTATATGATAAGGTGGCTTATGTGGCATGTTACAAGAACAGTATGCTAACAGAACAAAGTTTTAAGTGTCGCTGAATCATTCAAAATAAGATCTTTTGACAGATTGCCTTCTCCTTTCCGTACTTATAGGCATCTGATATTGGCATAAATGTAATTATTGGAATATACCCTGACTTGTGTAACTAATTTCTGTGCATAACAGGCACATTGCACCCAAGGATTTTACCACTATTTGTTAGACAGAAAACACATGCTGAACTTCTGAAGTCCCAAACCCACTGCAGCTCTAGGCAGCAGCACTCCCCCACATCTATGCTTCCCTCCCTGTTGTAAACTGCCCCTTCTCGGGACTTTTGCTCACATCTCCTCCATGTTTGCTTCCTCCTTCTCTTCCATTTGTGGCTTCTTGTCACATTCACCAACAAAAGGCACATGATTAATAAACTGGAAAAAACCTAACAAACTCGCACCCAGAAGCCATTTTTTTGGCTGCCCTTTACACAGCAAAATTTTAGATGCCATTGTAGTCACAGCCAGGTGAATTTCAGTCTTTTCTGTATTGCTACACTTGAAGAAAACTGTTGGATTCCTGGTGCCGTGTTTCAATGTATCCACTATAAAACAGAGGACATTACCCCTGAACTCACTCTTGTTAGCCTCCTGTTAATATAAACCATTCTCCTGACATATTAACCATTCTCCTGACATCTGGTATTTCATTACCACATTAAAAACTGCTTATGCATATAGGTGCTTAAGATTAATTCAAATCAACTATCATGGAAACATATGTAAACAAACACCTACCTTCATCCACAGTAAACTGACAGCTCTTATCATTGTAGAAAAGAATTTTCTTCTTGTCAGGGCGATTAACAAAGATGATCTGGTCCCCTAAAGCCTCGAAAACAAATGCAAAAGAACAACTCAAAATCACTTTGTTTTAAAGAATAAGGATTCCAATTTGAACAACAGACACAGACTTTTTGCTACAAAAAGCACAACAAACTAGATAAGTCACTAGCAAGGAAAAGCATCCGAAGTGGACGCTGACAGTAAGTACACTAATGAATCAAAGAAAGATATGGAGGACTGAGTTCAAGGTATAAAAGCAAAACTGAATGCCTACAGTTGGAATGGGGGAGAGCAAGAGCCTTTTGTGAGAAAGAGCTTTGACAGCTGTGCTGAGACATCAGGCCAAATGTGAAATTCAAGGATGAAATACAGAAAAAGCTACAGTATTAAATCTTCTGAAATAGCTTTTGAGTTATCAAAAGAAGAGAAACAACTCATGAGAAAATTCTCTTAGTCTTTACCTCCCCTTTTTGGAGCTAACTGGAATGTGTTCACTGAATCGCAGACACGTGCTACTCACCTTTATAGCTTTCTGTGCATTGGGTAGCCCTTCCTCGATGTCTTCTAAAAGGATTCCTCCCAGACCTCGCTGGTCATGCTTGTCCAAGAGCCTGAGCAGAGCCTTTTTATCTTTCAAGTTGTACTTGGGTTTGAAAGCATACTTCCCATCTACAACTTCTATTTTCGGATTGTTGACTAGAGCCTGTAATTGGGACATAAATTTCAAACCTTGAAAAAGAGCACACGCTAGTACTTTTTTTTTTTAGTGTGCTTTTGAGCAGTGAGAGCACATCAACCACATGTTACAGCTGCCAGTTTGAAGGTTTGAGTTTTAAATGGATTTCAAATCCTTGGATCCTAGATCCACCAGCCTAGGCATAATTCACCACAACATGAAGCACAAAGCACCAAAGAGGGCTTAACATCATTCACTTAATGCCTTTGGGCTGGAAGGTCCATGAAGCCTCTTACGGCAGAAAGCTGCACACGTTCCTTTTTGAGAAAGGAGTAAACATAAAAAGAAGAGGGAATGCAAAAAAGTGTGTTTTGGCTGAATATAAAGTGCAAATGCACAACTCGGCATATCAAGCTTAGGTCATACGGATGTTACGGACGTGAAAGGCATTAACCTGGGATGAACAAAACAGGGGTCAGTCTTCCCCAACTGCTGTCAATTGGCACCAGCAGCTGCAGAAGAAATCGAGAAGAGCAGACCTCCTGCACAGTAGGCTTTTACATATGATGCCAGCTTCAGAGTGAAGCTGACCAGAAGTTCATGGAGAATTGAAATGATTTAAGATATGCTCCAAATCAGTTTTGCTATTCAGCCAGTACCGCAATGGAAGTTCACCTGTAACAGAGGGCAACTCTACTTAGTTTCTTCTGCAGATGCCAGCCTGACCCTGAAAGGAGAAAGAGAAGAGACACAGAAAGAAGAAAGGAGGGAGAAAACACCTGTAACAGAGAAGGTAACTAACATTGGTGCTGCAGGGTATTTGTTCACCTTTTCTCATCCAGTAACAATTCAGTGATAATTTTATATATACTTCTTGGGAGGAGCTTTTTCATTCCATCTTGACATTCTGGTTCACCACAACCAACACTGCCAAACCAAACTGGAGGTTTCTGTCCCCCAGAACATTAGTACGGGTAGTAAAGGAATGCCACAGGCTGTATTAGTTAAAACCATCCTAGTCTTACCATGCAGATATTTTTTTCCCCGTGTCTCGACAGCCTTTACTACTCTCTTGCAAGGATTTTAAATATTATCTGAGCAAAACCAGGTATGCCAATCAAGTATAAATACTGAATATGGTATTTTGCTGATTTATTAATCTTGAAATTCCATGAAGACATTCCATGATCAATTAAGCATGAAGATGAACATGGTGGCAAGTTACAGTGAGTCTGTAAGAATGAAACCTAGCATCTACAGTGAGACTAACGAGCTCCAGCAGTGGAACTTGCAGATCTATTACCCCACAATTTCAGACATAAATTTCCCATCAGAATTCTTAATTTCAGTAAGTAACAAAGAACTGTAAGCCTATGAATTTTGTGCCATACTCCTTTAGTTTAGTTAATTTAACATCCTCGATATTGGAAAAGCTCTCTGCTTGGATCTTTTAAAAAAAGAAATTCCTTAACAAAACCAGTAATGAATAAATTTCCTTGACATAAAATATACTCTCTGATTAACAATTCTAACAGGTCCTTAAAAATGTCAGAATAGTTTTCATTTCACAGTTATCTCATTAGCAGGAGCTACAAGACAGACAGACAGAAATGTGAATCAATGTAGTTTCTTAAAGGAGGGGATTATGTATTTATAGAGCTTGCAATTAAATAAACGTGTATAATTCAGGTTTATCATAATCCTTTATGTCTAATTAAAATCTAAACTTATGGGTTTTTTACCTCACTCATTAACCATTGTTTCTGTTTGAGTCCAATATCTAAATGCTGTGTTTCATCCAAAATCTCTTCTAGGGTTAATGGATGTGTATCACCACGCTGGTGCCGAGTCTGGAAAAGTAAATAGGATCTATTAGAGTTCTGTACCTATTTTATTCAGTAACTCTATTACCATAAAGTAACTAAAATTGGTATAATGTGATGACAAAATAACTTTTGCAAATTCAAGACAGACACAGTACACATAGCATATGAGCATTTCAATTTAAGGTTTTTGAGAATATGAGGAAAAAAAATAGTACCAGCTGAAATTGATGACAAAGTCATCTGTCAAGCACCAAATTACACGTTATTTTGATAAATAGCTCATGAATCCTAAAAGCTGACAGCATATTCCAGTTCCTATTTCTACTGCAAATAAAAACCATTATCCTGGTTTTAAAGTGACCTGGAATAATTAGGATTTCAGTAATGGAACAATATGCTGACCATTTTATTTACTGACAGCATTTTGGATTTAATAAGCAGTTTCTTGAAATTCTCACCCTTGCAGTAAAAGCATTTTAGAGTTTGAAATATTCAGCATCTTTCAACTACCACAGGAGAATAAGCAACTGAAGTATTTAAAAACATTATAATATTGCATCAAAACACTGTACCTTCATATAGTTCACTATTTTAGCAAGGACTCCAAACTTGTAGCCAGAGCCTCCTGAAAGGGCTTTCAAGTTAAATGATCCATTGCTGTGATCTACACAAGGACAAAACAAACAATTAAATAATGCTTTTGACACCACCCTGTTGGCTCAGCGCTCCATCTCTTTCTTGCTCTGCTTCCACAGGCTTTCAGAATTACAGCTATGAACAGAAATTGGTGTTGCAGGATCTGTCACCATTGGAGGACTCTGTGCTAGCACACACACACATTGATCCAGACCCACAGAGTTACCTGTCAACACCCATGGCTCTGGAACACTTCTGAACAGAGCTACATAAATACCAAGTTACGAGTACTTGGCCTTTAAGAAAACAATGAACAACTACAGCATTACTACCATAAAAGAACATGTTTAACTTTGTGGCATAACATATTATTATCATTTATGCTACATTAATTCATGTTGAAATAATGCACTGCACTTTTGCTTAATGATTAGCTCTACCAATAGTTTTGCGCTGTTGAGATAGGAGCAGAGAGTTTCACTTATTCCAAAAAGGTATTCAACAGTTACACACCAGGTAAAGGAAGGCTGTGCTTGTTGTGCTTTCTCAAGTAGCTCTAGTAGAGAATTTATTAAAAAAAAAAAACATAAATTCAAAACAATTCAACTTGGTGTGTTGCACCACTGGAACAACTCAGAATCCCCTCTGTCGGCAAGTCTAGTTCCATCTTCATGTATCGTGAGGTTTGCTACTGTGTAAAGCTTATTTCAAAAATTCTTGCAAGGCTGTTAATGACTGTTATTAATTTTATACCACAGTGCATTAAACACAAATATCCACAAACCACTATCAAAAGCCACAGGCCCATTACCAGCATAACATTGCTCAAAGTTAATGGTAACAGCTTTTCAGAATTTCAGCTGCTCCAGAAAAAGAACGCTTCCTCTTCGTCACCACAGGAATTTTTTAATCCACTGGTGATTTCTAACCGCATTTGACAAGGGAGTAGGTAACTCAGAGATATGGAGCCCCTATTATTTCTGTGGAAAAATCAGTCAAGGCAGAGAAAAGAACAATTAAAGTTAATGCATTAGGTGAGGGAGAGGTTGCAGTGGGTCCTGAGCAGAGCTGCTAAGCAAAGCCCTTGCTCTGCTGGGCAGCTGGAGGGTGTGGATGACAGTGGTGGTAAAGAGGAGTGGAAGGGCTCAGGGGGTTGCGGTTTGAAAAAAGAAACGAAAAAGGAAGAAAAAAAAAAAATCATCAGATTCTAGCAAATGCACCTAAGGTGCCTGACAAAGACTCATCACTTTCACTGAGTAAGCGGCAGGCTTAGAGAAAGTGTGTTTAAATTTCTTTAGCATGTTTAAAGTTCTTCACAGGAAACTCCGAATTAGATTTCCAAAGCCACTATGCTTTAGGTGAATTGTTTTCATGTCTGTCCCACTGCATCTCAACCTATTTCTAAGCTGATCTGTAAGTCACTATAAAAGGCAAAGCGGGAATTTTGAATGTAGTAGAATTTCAAACAAATCCACTTTTGATAATTATTGCGAAGACTTTATGGAAACTGATGCTAGTATAATAAAAACTATAATGCTAAAGGCACAGACGTCAGATCTAAAACTTGGCAACTGGTAATTGTGAAGCCATTACATGACATTGTATTAGAGGCTTTACATAGCACAACAATTCTAAAATTAACGTAGAAGAATCAGTGTAACTGCAGCTATAGAAGACCATTTTATTCAGGTTACTAAATTAAGAAGGAAAAAAAGGAGAAAAACAAAAGCCATCTCCCTCTGAAAATACAGCCTATAGGGATTTTCCCCCACAGGGTCCCCTTTTATCATTAAAAATTAATGTCTATGCAGGACATTTTATAAATAAAAAATCACACACGTAACAAGAGGTCTAAAGTGACTGAAATAAATCCAGAGGTACAACAAATAGTTAAGACGACTTATCATGTATTTGTTCTGTCAATTGAATCAAGAAGATTATCTTGTTTAATCTGCCTGGCTACAGCCTGCTGCAGTTCATGACAAGTAAATCTAACCACACGGCAAAGCTGGAAATCTGCAGATATTAACACTTCAAACGTCATGGTTCGACCGGCTGCTTTCCACGCAAAGCTGGGTCACAGCCACCATAGCACCCCCAGCGCACCTCTCCGCTTACAAGCTCATCACACACAAAAAAGCATCCCAAAAATGAGAGCGGGAAGGGGATTGTTTCTTATCCAAGACACTAAGAGTCAAATTTATGAATGATTTACTCCTGGGGACGAGGGCTTGATGCAAATGAGCCTAAAGGAAGTTGTCAGCAGCATCATGCTCTGGCCAATGGTAGGAAAGCTCCATCTTAGCTGTGCCACAGGCTGCATTAAAAAAAGGGACCAGAACAGCGCTCTTTCAGCATCCTTTCAGACAAGAGGTAGGTGTACATCATTTTATAACATTGTCTTAGGTTTATCTTGATTACTGAAAGAAAATATGCCTGTAACCTACAAGCCTGTAAAAAGCTTCTTAGAATCAGAATGATTTTTCTCTAGGTTTAGCAGGATTTTATTCTGCTGAACGCAGAGGAGCTTGTCTTGCACTATCAGACAAGCACTTTCACCATCTGTGCACTAATGGAAAATTGATGACCACTCCATCTTACCGAAAAGCTAATATACCAAGCCAAGATTCAGTAAACAAAATGGATTTTATGCTTAGTGGGGAGGTAGCTTCTTTCCTGCAGCCTGATGTTCCTTGCAATTAATTCTATATGTTTTTACAGAAATGATAGTGAAAGGATTTTCCTTTAAACAAAGACAGCTAAACCTGAAATTTAAGAAATGTGTCTCCCAAGTGGGTATTCCATAAATTGTATCAATTAGGCTGCCTAAAAGAGATCTACATTCGTGGATATGCTAGAAACCTGTTCTAGAAATGTGGTGCGTTAGGGTAGGAAGAAAATCCCGTTGCATATTATTACCCTTGTAAATATTGGAGCAGCAATGAAGACAATACCAACAGACAGGTTAGAATCCATCTGAGATTTGTAAATGCTATTAGCTCAAGATGTCTATTCAGTGGTTTCTTAAACAGGGCTTCCTCAGTGCTGCACTGAAATGATTTTTGCCAGTCATTTCCCTCTGCTCTATGAAAATGATTTCAAATACAGCTGCTCCTCTGCAGGTCTAAAGATGATGATACTTTTAAATTAGAACCTAATACAGACAGTACAGAAGCCAATTCATTAAATATTTAACTCATTGCGTTTTAGATACATACAATAGCTGAACTGCATTCAAATCGAACTAGCTTACAATATGAATTTAAATTGTGCCATTACAAAATAAGTAAAACTGTTTGAAACCAGGTCATTTTGGAGAGCTTTCAAAGACACTAACCTTATTAGTGCCGTGTTAATTCTGAAGGCTCAGCAACGGTTGCTTCAGTCTTGTATTTTAATAATTACAGCACCGAGTAGCTGACACTTATCTGCCGCGCCTAATTCAGATCTAAGGAGATCATCATCATCCTCGAGAAGCACGAAACATCTCCAGCAGGGGCATTAAATTCCACCTCCCTGCGTAAAGATGAGCTTCCCTGTGCTGTAAAAACCGCTGCCCTAATGGTGGCTGCGGAGTGGGAAGGGGCCAGCTGCTGCACTGCACTGATGGCAGCCGCCGGGCGGCAGGGACTCCTGCCTGGGGAGCCACGCTGTGCCCAAGAGGCTCCTCTCCTCTCGGGAACAGAGCTGCCACCTTGGCAGAGAGCTGTGTTGGCAAAGGGGCCCGGCTACGCAACGTAAACATGCCCAGTCTCTCCAGCGGCCCCACATCTTGATCACTTTTAGCAATGACTAAAATAGTAAGTTTTTTTCTGCATCAGCAGAAACAGTTAATTTTTGTGCTTGGTGTCTACAGTGTGAGGAAACTTACATGTAACAGATTCCAACAAAATCCTCAGTCTTAAGAATCTGTTTTAAAAGTTCAAAACAAAACTCTTCTCCTTTCTTTCCCAAGGATATTCTCTTGCCATTTAAAATACACATTTAAATCCTGCTTGTTTTAATTACCCCTCAAAGGGGACTCCAAATCCTTTTATTCATCCCCCTCTCTCACCCACACATTTTCAAATAAGTCTTCAACCACTCCTTCAAAAACCCTCCTGACTTTTAGCTCCATAAAACAGGCCAGCTGAGTTTCCTTCCTAGACTGAGACCAAATCAAGCCACGCTCTCAAAGCCAGGACCCAACTCAACTCGGGAGTATTTTTAGCTTGGAATTGCTCTGTAAGCTTTTGTTTAAGAAAAAACCCCACCCAGTTTAATTAATTCTATCCAGCTCAGTCATACTTTGTGTATTCAATTACTAATTTATGTATTCAGTTACAGATTTAATGGGGGGAACAGTAAGTTACTGCAACTGCTCCAATAAACATCTGTATCAAATGCGAGTGCCAGGGATCTGCCCAACAACAAAGTTGTTTGGTTTCAGTTTAAATCCATTAAGGACAGATGGATAAAGAACAAAATATATAATCACTGAACAATAAAAATAAGACACAAATCACAAGCTCGTTTGGCTGCATTATCCTGGTTTTCACAATATCCTATTTTTAAATAATGACACAAAAATAATGACAGGTGCTTAGACTGCCTTAAGAAATCTGATTTTAGCAGACACCATCACACTTTGCCTTTGTCATTTCCCATTTATTCAGACATTTTGTAGTTTTCACTGCCTAAAGAGGTTGATCGCAGAATTATTTCTGGGATATGCAAGGTTCATTAAAGCATTACCTCTGAGTATGTTTTTTTCAATGAACAAAACATCAGTGTTACCCCTTCATCCTGTAGTTTTGATTCCTTAATGAAATGAAACTAAATGTGGGTATCCAGGACTATTTTGTAATGAACTTAGCTAGGTTTTCACTTTTGGCTTTATGTTCAAAGCAAAAAAAAATCTTTCATCAAGGCAGGGGAAATAAGACTTCAGGTTTCTACAAAGTTCCCAGCTTGTCTCTCTCTGCCCTTTCCATAATCCCACGTTTTCTGGGGCACCCCAGAATACAAAAGCACATTTTGCAAGCTGCCCCTTAGCCAGCACGCACTCACCAACAGGCTCACGTGGGGGGCACAGGTTGTCCCGTCACTGCTGCTCACCACTGTCTTTCACCTAAAACGTCTTTGCTATTTCCTCAAAGAATATGGAGATCCGATTTGATCTCCTTCCCCCACACCCAGTTTTAAATTGCCTGAAGGATTCAAAGGTTACTATGGTATCCTTCAGTACGATGTGACGGGTAACCAGAAGTTACTATGGCTCCTTGGCCATTTTTTATTAAACTACATACCAAAAGTACCATAAGTTCCCTCAGTTTTGGGAGGCAAAACCAGGGAAAGAAGGAAATTGGGGAAAAAAAGAGACTCTTAACTGTAAAGATCTTTTTGCCAAACACCTCATCTGCCTACTTATCCGTAATTCACAGAGAAATTCAGAGACAGACAAAACTGTTCTTTCGTTCTGGATATACCACAGAAATTAGTGAGGCACAGCCTCCTTTCACACTTTCGAGCAATGGCCTTTCCAAACCAGCACATCCCCACAGCAATACCATTCGTGCCAAAGGCAGATCTGCTGAAGACAACTTCTTGTTTTCCCTCCTCCATGCTACAAAGCAGTCTTTTCTTCTGCTGGGTACAAACAGACAGTATTGGGCAAAAGATGACATTCCTTTCCTAGCAGTTAAGCAGCGAATGCAGTTGAAAACAGAAATCAGAACTTCTCAGAAAGTATTGGGTTTTCCTTGTTATCTATCCTAATGACCACAGCACCACAACTGGGCCGAGCTTTCCAAACGCGCTCAGCGCCGCTCGGGCAGCTGAGCACAGTGGCTGGAGTTCTTGAGGTCAAACTTCTGCTCAACAGCGGAACAGCAGGGGAATGAATACGTCAGGAAATCGGTCCCTCTGTGGTCAAAACAGCTTTGCGGGGTTAACAAGTCTGTGCTAATAGGCAATTCTAAAATAACAACTTTTAAGGAACCAGGATTGCTATTTTGTCCTAGAAGAATGACCAAAAGTTTAGTTCCATTCTTCGGAAACATCAAAAAAAGGTTAAAATTTATATATTTTTTTACACAAGTAAACAAACTCCCATTACATTAATATGTAGCAAGTCCTTCTAATCACTCAATATGGGAGGGTAGTACATGAATCTCCTGTTTTTCTAAGAATGTCAAGAGCGCTGAGGGCTTTCGCGCCAAGCAAGTATCAACCTCAAGACTAACGATGGACAGACTGTCAAAACCACTGTGTACCCTGAAAATTGTCTTTTTGCCCTTGCATATATTTTAAATAAAGAAGCAAAGCTCTCTCATTCCACAATAACTTACACTACATGTTGCATGCATGGACCAGTCGTCACTGAAATAAATGTTCCAGACAAATCACAAAGTTGCACATTTGGACCTTGATACTTTTCTGAGCAAATATGAGTATGCAACAATCCATGTTCCTAGGAGGTGTGAGCACTTAGACTGAGCTTAAGTTCTTACAGTTTGGGATAAAAATCACAGCATGTTCTTGATCAATAGAGTCCTCAACAGCTTTGTTTTTCTGTTTCAGCCCCCAAATCCGGACAGCGAGCACACTAAGACTACTCTTCAAGAATGGCAACCCTCAACACCACTCACTGGAATGAGACTACATCAATTTCCCAGTATCTGGGCTTTCAAGTGCAAAAAATTTACCCTTTCCATGATAACTGGAACACTGCCTGCTTTATTATTCTGATCATATTCATTTTTACTGTAGTTTCTCTGGTGGTGTTGGCTTTCCTCTATGAACTGCTAGACTGTTGCTGCTGTGTGAAAAATAAAACTGTGAAAGACTTGGAGAATGAACCCAATCCTGTTAGAGCAATGCTGAACAGCTTCAGAAAGCATGAAACAGAGGTGGTGTAGGAAGGACTGAGCATCAGCACTTGAAGAACGTTTAACACCTTGAATGAAGCCTCTTGTACCTTACAAATGAGCAAGTCACATGCTTTTTTTTCTTCTTAAAAATAATAGCAACAATTATTGTTTTATTTCTGGATGTGAACTTGACTAATTGGCAAAGGCTTTCTGAGTGCTTAGCAGAAGGATGATCTGTTGCAATGTTCCAGGGGAAGAAAATATTTTTGTTTTTAAATGAACTTTTGTTGTTTACATTGAGTTCTAGCATAAATCTTTGTCTACCTGAAGAAACAAATGTTGCCTAACATGCATAAAACTATGTTGCTTAACTGGAGAAAACCTTTATAAAAACGTTTAACAATCTGATCGTACACAGTACAAAGACACAGCAGTGTCCTCCTGCTGAGGTCAACCACACAGAGACAGGAAAGACATACAAGGGGTGAGAAAAAAGCTATGAGATAGAAGGGTTGAATGCTAAGAGATTCCACAAGACTGGAGAGGCCGATGTGAATTCTTGCCCTCGGCAGCTCTTCTTATTACGGTTTCTTGATTTTAGAAGAGAGGGTGGTGGGAGGAAAAGTAATCCAACGTGAAATGTATCCCTATAATGGTCTTTTCTATCCTTCCTATCCTCCTGTGGTACAATGTGACCCTTTCTTCTTCCCCTTCTCCAGTTGCAGAGAACTCCTCTCCCCTTACTTCACGTTCAACCTGTTTAACAACTTCTGGGTGTCAAGACGTGACTAAGGCACTACCTTAAGAATATCTGACTATTTCCACAACAGCATAGTGTAGTGGTGCTATGGTTTAGAAGAAACGGGGCCATTTTTCTGCCCCAAGGTTGCTGCTTCTATGGTAACCACAACACTACAGGAAATCAGACATGCTGGATATATCATTTCTATCTCAACTTTTCAAAGCTGAACCGGAACTGAATGAGTTCATGCCAAGAAACACAAGCAGATGGCTTGCAGACCACCCACACCAACGACAATAATTTTGCCCAGCCCTCAAGGCAGCTCTCAGGTGTCAACACGCTTCAGGAAGGAGCCCACACCAGGATAAGCCTTGCGCTAGAGCCGGCAGGATGGATGCACAGAAAGAAGTGCCTTCATTTTGCACAAGAGAATTTCAGCTTGCTTCATCAGCCTGCCAATGCATCCCAGAGAGCTCACACGTTATACTCACACCTCCAGCTCTCCAGATGATTTTTTTTCTGGAACTGCATTGCATCTATAGTTTTTAAAACCATAAAAGTTTTGCAGTTACACATTACAAGTGTAATAGTGGTATCAAGCAGCGTGGCTATCAGCAGTGCCTGCTAAGTCTTTCACTCTCCCGAACTCATAGAGAAGGAGGCCAGCGAGAAACGTCCCAAACCAAAGCTACATGTAGGACAAGACATTTAACAATATAAAACCCAAATGATATTCCTGTCATTAGGGAAACAAACCCCACCTAATGGCCAAATGGACAAGTAAGCTACAACATTGATCTCGCTGTCTATCCATGTCAGAAATACCTTTGTGCTATGACAAGTACCTACAATTATTCTCCTTTTTTTAAAAAAAAAAAAATAAACGCCCTCTATCAGGTTCGGTATGCCTAAGCTCCAGAAGATCTGGACACACTGAAAGACTTGCTAATTTAACTTGTGCTCTTCCTGGTTGGTGAGATGGAGCCAGGCCACTACTAACCAACACAGCTAGTCCAGCGATTCACCTGGAGGAGCAAGGTCCCTTCTGCAGTCACAAAACCACACAACTACTGCTGCAACCATTCATCTCGGATACACTTGTTATGGTGACGTTTTGCCAGTACCAGTCCCACGTGCAGAGAACGCTTTTAGCTTTTTATCAAACCATAAGCACAATTAACGGAAGCCCATGTCCCAGGTACAAGACAATTTAGGATTCACCCCAAGACATACGATGAAGACAATGTTAGTGCTGTTAATGCCTTCTGCTGTCAGGGACACTGGGTAGATGCCTCATTACCTTCTGCTGCCTTTGACCATGTCAGCCCTGAAAGACCCGTGTTGTGCTCAAGAGAAGCAAGAGTAGCCATCGGGACACACTGAATTCTTTCCTGAAAGCAAACACTCTGAATGGCAATAGGACCGCTTTCCACTTGCAGTGTTCCCACAAAACACTCATCACCACCGCACACAAGAAGGCAGTGTGCAGGAAATAACACGGCTAGTCTCTGCTACACTGGCTTCGTGTTCTTATGCCTTCCTGAGAAGCACAGGCAAGGAAAAATCTTGGGACTCCTTCCAGCTACTTATTTCACCAATCTATAAAGGGGGCTGGGTGTCTGCCCAAGGAACAGACGACAAAGATCTCCCCTTGCCCAGCCCTAGAGCCTCAGGATAATTCTTTCCCACGTGTACACTATGTAGTGAAACAGCCCCTGGAGACTTCAGCTCTTGATTACTGTTGGCTAAGATCACTAAACGTCTTAAGATAAAGACTAAGATCTCAGTCACAACTGACTATTGATCAATAAAAAGAAATAAACAGATTCGATCAATTTCCTTTATTTTCTAGTTACTATTCTGAATGAGTACACAAGGCCGTTTTGGATTTTTTCGAATAACTTGCTTGAATAATGATTTCAAAGAACTATAGTAATAACTATTCTTGCTGGAAAGCTTACAACAAATGTTCACGTACAAGCCAGATTTAGCTATGTGATCATTTGAAGATTAGCACGATCTAAATGCCTCTGCTCCCCCAAAAAAGTGACAAGGGCAGGTTCTCTGAGTCATAGAATCACAAGACCTGTAGGCGCTACACACCCAGGGACTATCAATGCTAACACACAATCAGGGTGACATTATTAATTGTCTTTAAGGTCACTACATAACAAAACTAGGACTGATCATCTTAATTTTTGTTTCTTTCGGGGGGTGGGACAGGGGCTTTTCAACATCAGGTTTTTCCTCCACCTCCCTGAGACCCATCTCTGACACACACATATCCTGACAGGCACCTAGCAATTTGGTGATTCAAATAAAAATTGGGTTTAGAGACAAAGGACTTCGACTCTGCAGCACCACAGGGACTTGCGCTGCTTGTGGCTGCTTAACCTGTTCAGTCGCTTGCCAGTCTGGACACTTGTTCTGAGCCAGTTCCTAAGAACACGAGGGAGAGGGTCGGTTGGTCTGCTCACTCTCCATTATTTTCCTTCCATCTTTGCTGCAGTAGTTAGCAAATACTGTCCAGGGGAAGATGAAAGGAGGCTGAACTCATTCTGGACAAAAATGTTACAGAAACCCTGAAATCTTTCTGATGCTGCCCAGAATGAAGCCAGCAGTGTAAAAGATAAAGCGTATTTCCTCACAGCCACACATTCCTATTTGTGTAAGCTAATCATTTGACAAATGCAAAAACACTTAAAGAAATACCCAAACCACAAAATCACAGAAAATAACTGACACTTTATTTATCAGCTTTGCTGCTTGGCCACATATCTACTCAGATCCTCCAGCTCAGACTCACATTTGAACCGTCTGCTCTCTTCCTGCCTCCCTATCCCTCCTTCCCAGCAAACTGCTCTCATTCGGGATATGCAGTTTAGGATATTCCATGCAGAACTTTATTTTATTTAAAGAGGAACGTGTGGCAAAGATCTGATGGAAACCTCACCTCCCTTGATTTATTTTAAAATGTCTGGCTGATAACTTTATTTGGTGCCCTGAGAAGCTGAAGATACACACACAAAATCCCTACTCATCCCCCCAGACAAAAGATGTTCTGCTCCTCCCATTGTCCTTGACGTTTTTCTCTGCTGTTTTTAGCTCTATTGTTTCTTTTGGAGTTTAGAAGAGAACCACACATGGTATTCAAAATATGAGCATGCAAGAAGTTTGCACAACAGGGTATTTTGTGTTTTAGTAACTCCTAACATTTGATTTGACCTTTAGAGTGCATCAGTGAACAGTCAGTACTTTCAGAGAACTGAAAAGTCCCCAAGTTCTGCATCTCACACAGTGAAAGCAAACACAGAGTATGTTGCTGTGTGCACACAAATCCTCTCCTTGCTGCTCCAGGTGCTACACTTTTCATTTGCTCACGCTGTTTCAGTGCTGCTTTATTAATTGTTTATTTGATATTGAGAGATGCATTATCAGCACCATCATTCCATGGAAACAATAAAACTCCTGACAAAAACAGCCAGAAACCTACCAAAGCCTGGTGTTCATGAACAAGGTTTAGCTCCCAAGTAAAACAATGACTGCTAATCACCATACACTAGCCGGACAAGATGTAAGTTGCAAAGTCTATGTCACGGATGGATAGCCAACAATTTACAGCTAATAAAACCAAGTTTTATGCACTTTCTTGCCAGAAAGGCAGAGGAAAGAAAAAGAACAAGACCACTGTTACTGCTTGTCCTGTGCGTCCAGTAAGGCCTGAAATCTACAAATCAGAGCTCAGCTTCACATGAAATAGTATTTTGGCAGTAGTGATTCCTCCAACTTGAGTAACAGCAAACAAGTCATAGGATGAGGCCTGACGTATACATGACAGCAAAAGTGTTTCTTCCCATTGCTGAAGTGAGTTTCTTAACAAAAAGTGACAATTTAAGAGAAAGAATGGCAACAGCCACTAGCAAAATTCACAGTTACACTGATTCATACTAACGAACCACAGTTTAGAGGCAGACAGTTGGAAAATACCAAACAGCTGTCGAACGGGAGACTGTCACCAACCTGTGTTTTGTTTTGAACTCGAGGAGCCACCTTGTTCTACCTTTGCTTTCTTCTTTTTTGAAGAGGAAGAGTCAGAAGATGGCGCTGGACGTTTTTCTACTGCTGGTGTGGAGAGGGCACGCTTTTTGAATAGCTCTCGCTCTCTCAATAAACTTGGATCCATAATTCTGTGAGGAGAAGCAGGAAGAAAAAGACAAGAAATAGATATTTGAAAGCAGAAATATCTGTTGATGAAGTTGTTTGTATCCTGCTCATCCTGTGCATGGACACTGAGATGTCTGGGGATTCATAGTGTCAGAACGCAACCTTAACCCCCAAGACAGGACGTGAGGGCAGAGAATAAGATTTCTGAACCAGATTTCGCAGTTTCTGAACTCAAGATTCACACTGACGCGGAGGGGGAGCCCGCTGGCTGCACGCCGAGACCACCCGCCCGCCTCAGAGGCGCCCCACCTCAATGGGGAACTTTAAAGTCACTGACAGGAGCTGGGGACACTTCGGCAGCGAGGCCCGGGAGCGACTCCACCGCCCACTTAACCGGCCCCGGCAGCGGGGAGGCCGCCTCTCCGCCCCTCCCAAGGCCGGACCGCTCCCTCCCCGGCGCCAGTCCCACACCAGGGGTGGCTGAGGCACAACCGCCGGCCCCCATGTTCCCCCGCCGCCCCTCACGGCCTCGGCCCNNNCGCGCACTCCCTCACCCGCGAGGCGCAGGCCTACCACCGCCGCCTATTGGGCCATGCCGCCTTCCCGGCAGCCCCCGCGCCGCCTGCCGCTGTCACGCTCCGCCCCGGAAGTGGGCCGGTCGTTGCCATGGCGACGCGGCGATCGGTATTCCAGGCCGCTGCCTGCACACAGAGACGGGGCGACTTGTATATTTATTTATTTTTAATAGTAACAGGTTTCACACAGTGAAAAGCATAAACATGTTGCCAGAGCCGAGCGCCTCTCCCCTCAATGTAAGGAGGGTGTGAGAAGAGCAAATGACACCACTGAAGTCATACTTTGTACATAAAATGCTCTTTATACAAGATAAAAAAACCACAACTCTTTTCTGTGTTTAACTAAATATGCCTTTTCCGGCCTCTGGCTTGGATTTCTTCATGTGGGTCGGAGGAAGAACTGGCACAGCTGAGGTTCCAAACCATTCAGGCACCTTCCTCTTACAAGGCGGATGTGAGCTCTGGAAGAAAATAAACATTTGCAAAAAGTCAAGTATTTACAATCTGACCCCACCCCCAAAAAATCATGGGCATCAGGAGGCAGGAACTATCTCCATTACAAGTAGAAGGCTCATGTCTCTCTTAAGTACAACACCTTCTTCAAGTAGCAACTAGAGGAAAAAAAAAACAACACAAAAACGCTGAGAGAGTTGGGTTTGTTCAGCCTGGAGAATGCTCCAGGGAGACAGAGGCTACAGAAGAGATGGGGAGGTACCCTTTATCAGGGAATGGAACAATAGGACAAGGGGAAACTTGTCCTATTTTACTTAAAAACTTAAACTGAAAGAGGGGCGATTCAGATTAGACATCAGGAAGAAATTCTTGACTGTGCGGGTGGTGAGGCACTGGAAGAGGTTGCCCAGAGAAGCAGTGGATGGCTCATCCCTGGAGGTGTTCAAGGCAAGGCTGGATGGGACTTTGAGCAACCTGCTCTAGTGGGAGGTGGGAATTGAATTTGATGATCTTTAAGGTCCCTTCCAACCCAAACCATTCTATGATTCTCCATTCCCTGCCCATGGGAGGGGGGTTGGACTACATTATTCTATGGTTCTATGAACATGACTGCTGGCAAGCTGCCCTTGGGAAACACATCAGGACAACCTATCTACAGCCAGGAGAGAGGTTGCTCCAGCGCCTGCACCAAGAGCTGTGTGCACACCACCAGGACTCCCAACCCCGGCTTGGATGAAGCAGGAATGGTGCAGAGACCATTACAGTGATTGCACATTGTTCCTGTGTTACAATAAATTGGCTTTACTTGGAACTGATGTTCTGGAAGTCCTCTGAAGCTATCACCAGCAATCAAAAAGATGTTACAGTGTGTTTAGCAATTCAAAAAAGATAGCTGCTGCCCTATTTAGGAGCTATACTTACCTAACCCTGACCAAACCATAAGTAATGATTTGTCTGCATCATGTTTTGCTTATCCAGCTGCAAACTGAAGGGAGCTGTACAGCAAGTAGTGCTTGTTCAGAGCCACATGGGTTCCCTTTAGAAAAAACACTGTATGTATGCTCATAGAAGTTGTGTTTTATATAAACACCAGTGCAAAAGTCCTTCATGATATCCGCAGAGAATCTCATACAACCCTATACCTGAAAGGGGAAAGAGAGACAACTGTCCTCTTAAAGCACTGGAAGGATCTGCCACTAGATGGCTGACAAGATGTAGTGGGGAAAAAAAAAATTCTGTAGCAGACTGATGCTGCGAGAGAGGTATATTCAGGCATAGCAAGGGCCATAAAAGCAGCATGCTGTCACTATATCAAGGACACTAACGAGTGAAGTTGGCTGGGAACCCAGGCCAAGGTTTTAAGCACAGTGAAAGACCCAGAGAGAAGCTGGGATTTTGGTTTGGTAAAGATCAACACCCAGATCACCAGGTCTGGGCTCCACTCCTGGCACAGAGCTAGCGGCAGTCTCACCTTAGGCTGGGAGTCGGCAAACAGCTCCTCCTCGTCGGGATGGAGGGCAGGCTGATTCCAGGAGGCCAGCGCGATGGGCTTCGGGCGGCCTGCTGTCCCTCTGCCACCTGGCTGGCTGTCATCCAAGCTCTGCACAGCCTTTCCATAGGACAGTAAGGAAGCAGGCTATTACATACATCACAGCATTAAAGCTTAAGTCTGTACAAAGCAGATTCAGTGCAAAGGCTGTGTTTTGGAGGGGTTGTTTTTGGAAGTAAATGAGAATGTAATCATAAACAGAGTTCCAACACCCTCTGCTCGGTGACAGCACTAGCTATTTCTTATCCATTTCACCACAACAAAATTTGAGCAAGTGATGTGCATCCATTTCAAACACAAGGGAACTGGAATTCATACTTGGGTGTTTTGTGTTGGTTTTTTTTTTTTTTGTAGCGGAGAAGCACACTTTCCTCCAACCCCATGGCTCTAAGAACTTAAAATACTTGCTTCTGACTCGCATGTGCTATGTTTCCAAATGTGTTTTTACAGCAAAGGTGTCAGTTAAAAATGGTAGAGCGGACACATACGTACTGACTTCTAATTTCTATATAATGCCTGCTGGTCACAGGTTGGAACAGCCAAGCCGAGATTTTTGGATCAGCTACACATCTCAGTGTTACTGAAAGCATCACTAATGGCAAGTCTACCGCAAGCTTTATTACAGTAAGAACATCTGTTTACCGAAGCCAAAGGCACCACTTGCAGATGGGTTTTCTCTGCTCCTTCCTTC
This sequence comes from Arenaria interpres, assembly GCA_013399435.1. NCBI lineage: Eukaryota > Metazoa > Chordata > Aves > Charadriiformes > Scolopacidae > Arenaria > Arenaria interpres. Next base: position 56,018 of record VXAK01024193.1, read on the forward strand.
AATGTCAGATTGATCAAATTACCCTGTAAAAGCAGCAGTAATGTAAGGTTGTTAAAATCCAGTAACATTGATTAGCGAATTTAAAGGCTGTTTGCTACAGAGAATTATTAGAACCAGGATATCTTCTGAAGGAGAAGTAAATG
>VXAK01024195.1:0-15457 GCA_013399435.1 Arenaria interpres
CCTTTAAGTACTGGAAGACTGCTTTACGGCCTCCCTGGAGCCAGCTCTTCTCTAGGTTGAACAACCCCAACTCCCTCAGCCTGTCCACACAGGAGAGGTGTTCCAGCCTCCTGATCATCTTTGTGGCCCTCCTCTGGACCTGCTCCAACAGGTCCACGTCTTCCCTGTGCTGATGGCTCTCCAGAGCTGGATGCAGTACCCCAGGTGGGGTCTCAGCAGAGCAGAGGAGACCAGCAAAATCACCTCCCTCATCCTGCTGGCCATGCAGCTTTTGATGCAGCCCAGAATACGATTTGCTTTATGGGCTGCAAGTGCATATTGCTGGTTCATGACCAGCTTTTCATCCACCAGTGCCCCCAAGTCCTTCTTGTCAGGCCTACTCTCAATCTCTTTACCTCCCGACCTGGGTTGATCCTGGATGTTGCCCCAGCCCAAGTGCAGGACCCTGTACTTGACCTTGTTCAACTTCTTTAGGTTTGCTTCAGCCCACATTTCAAGCTGGTCTAGGTCCCTCTAAATAGCATCCCTTCCCTCTAGAGTGTCAACCACACCACTCAACTTGGTGCAATCCATGAATTTGCTGTCATTGGTATAAATACAGCAATTGAAGCTCATAAATGGTACATGTATTGATGATTCTCTGGTTAAGGGTAGGCATGCTCTCCTATACTTACTGGGAAAGTTGTGTCATATCCAAACCTGGACATCTGTTTCATACAAACACCAAATTCAACAGTTCCAGCTGTTGCTGGAAAAGTCATTGAAGGTTCAGGGTTGTGGTTCAAGGTTGTTGTGGTTGTCCTTCTAGCAGATTCGTTTTTGTGGGACACTTGAAATATGTCTCCAAGGTGCAGATTTGTACTGGGCCAGTTCTGCCATGGCTAGCTGCTGAGTTTATTTTATCTCTTTTGTGTTCTGCAGTTTACTATCTAAGATTTAGAAGCTGAATCATGTTTTAATCCCACTTGTTTGTATGTGGATTATTTTTACGTAATGCAATAGGAAAGCTTAATATGTAATTGGAGCTCTTAAGAAATCAGAATATTCAGTGTCTGCCTGACCTGGGAAGAAAACTGGATTTGTGTTTAGTATGACAGATGAGGATTTAACCTAAGTAGTAGTTAACAGTAGAACATAGGAAAGTGACTTGCATGCAACTATAGATTTCTAGTCTTTGTCTTTGGTACTTAAGCAAATTTGAGTCAGTGTTTCTTACTTGTCATGGAAGCCAAGGGAAAGCTGTTTGAAGCATGTGCTATATTCAAAGCTGTTTCTAGTTCAAAACTTAACACTTTTAGAAAAAAAAATATTTTCAATTTAACCTGTTAAAATAAATGCTTATTTCTTTTAAAACTGAGAGCAAACCCAAGAGCATTAACTTTCTCTATAGTTGGGAGATGTGATTAATCTAGAGAGGCAATTTCTGAACATACAGGACTTTTAATAGTGCTGTTTTCTGCTGGGAAATAGTTATACAATTATACCTACAGTGATCATACTATTTTCCTCTTCAGGTTGAAATTAACACTTCTGGGTTCAGCTGTTGCTCTCTAAATCCATTTATTTGGTGGTTCTTTTTGTAGAAATCAGGTAGATCGGAAAAAGCGATGATCTGTTCTTGTTTTCCTGCCTGGGGTACGTGTGTGGGCAAGAGTTCATTGTGGAAATCTGAGAGAGTAATCCTTTCTAGATCTGTGTGTGTGTGTTTGTTTTGTTTTAAACTTTTAGTCAGACATTTGGTTTAACTACTGGATGAGCAACAGTCAAAAAACAATTCCACCCTGGTGAAGTGGTGGTTTAAGTCAATGTGACAGTTAGTACTGTAAATCCAGGATAAAACCTAATAATGAGAATATGAAGGTATATTATATGTATGTGTCAGACTTGCCTATGGCTTTTCTTTTGCCCATTCTCTAAGTCAAGGATCATAATCCACATATGTGGACAACAGTGGATACTTGGATGTTGCTTGGCTTTGTGTTGCTTCTTTCTTTGTGGCTACAAGCCGTGTCCTTGTTGTACAGTGTTGTTCCTGGAGAGCCACCATTACTCGAGGACAGTAGACCCACAGCTTAAACAGTGGGGTGAAGAAGTGAGAGCTAAGACTCCAGAAGGAAGGCAGTCAAGCAAATGTCTCTTGCCTAAATGTCTGTTAAAAGAGCTCTGTGAAAAATTATCCTTTCATTAAAAAAGGATCAAGCCAGAAGATACAAGAAGAGCTTTTTTTTAATGCATTTGGTCTAAACCTTTTCTCTTTCAGGCTCCTAAGGAAAAATAACTCCATCACAGAACATGTTCTGCTCACCTGAGTGTGTTTTCCAATGCAAGCTTTCCTGGAGCCTACTTTGCATTGCATCTCTACTGTGAGGTTTAAGAACACTACTGAAGCTATGCCTGAATGTATTTTTAGCCAGTTTGTCCCTGTTTTCGTATGCTAATGCACTTTTTGCTAGAATAGCTCTTGTATATATATTCTAGCGTTTTATTTTACAATCTTGCATGCTGTTGAAGTCAGATTAACAGGCCCACAGTTGTACTTCTTTCTTTCCACTCTCCATGAATACTTCTGCTTTTGGGTACTTCTGCTAATGCTACTTGTAGCTGACTACCCTTGGGCTCTGATGGGACATTGCCTGTGTGTTTTAGCCTTAGTTTTTTCCTGTTCCAGGAGTTTCAGCAACTGGGACTCGGCAAATGCCCTGTTTCCAGTGTGTTTATAGACCCACAGCCAGTAACTTCTGTTCATCAGTACTTTTCAGTTTCCTTTGTTACTGATCTTTCCATATAACTGCTGGAGGAAATTACTTAACCGGCAGTGCAGCACTCCAGACCTTTGTGTTGCAGCTCATATAGGCTTGTACAACTTCAACACTAAGAAATGCAAGGTGTGCTCCAGTTTGAAGGTCCTGAGCATGGTGGGAAAAGCGTTTTTATTTTTTAGCCCATGTCTAGAAAGTCAGTATGCAGTCTGGCAATTGCTGGAAGAATATCACTAAATTTAAATGTTTTCTGTTTTGCAGTGTACTCCTTAATACTGTACTGTCAGGCTTGTTAATGTTCTTTGTAATTTTTTAGGGATTTTGTGTTAGTGTAGGTAAGTTTTGCAGGAGTATTAACTGTTCCCCCATGACACTTAGTTTAGATTTTTTCAATTTTGGGGTTTTCTTCAGTTTCATGGCCCAAACATAGCTACTTATTCCATGGAAGGCAGTGACTTATCATGAAAATGTTAGTGGTGAAATGATGTAAAAGGATTAGTATGGATGAGAACATTTTCCTGTGAAACATTAGAGCTCTGTTGTTTTACTTCATTTCTTACTGAGGATTATAAAAAAAAACCTGAAGAAATTTTCTTATACAAAATTACTTGCGTAAGTGTTATTGGGTGTTTGATATAACTTCATTTTTCTTCAGGTAGACTTGATACTCAGACCAAGTTGTTACTCTGTACAGTTTGGAATACCAAATAAACTCAACATGGGTCGGTTATAGTAGTAATTTTTTCACATTTTAGCCAAGAATGTCAATACTTCGTGTAAAGATTTCTGCTCTGTAAGACTGTCAGACTTGCTCTTGGATATTGAAAGTGGCCTGTCAAACCCTTTTCTTTTAGTAGGATGACCGCAACAATTGTTAATGAGAGTTTCCTGCAAAGGAAGAAGAATTTGCAAGTTCTCTTCATGCAGAAGCTAAAACCTTTGTGCCTTTTTGAGGGGTCGGTTGGTAAGACCCAAGCCTGGCATAGGTCTGTGGGCCGGTCTGCTCAGTGAGCTCGGGAGCCAAGCTGTCCTGCTGTCTGGGGTTTTCTGTACAGCACAAGTTCCTCTTTTGGGAGATGATCATGCACATAGCAACTAGACTGTCTGATCTTTGCCTTAGGCTCTTTTAAAATAAAAAGGAGGTGATCTTTGTTTGTCTTATTCTTTATCCTCAGTGCAGAGCTCTTCTAAGAAGCAGCATTTGATGTAGTTTTAGTATGGCATTCTTGTTCCTGGAATATGAGGCAGGACCATGGGCAGTGGGCACAAACTGAAACATAGGGAGGTCCTTCTGAACATTGCAAGACACTTTTTCGCTGTAAAGGTGACTGACTGCAGGGACAGGTTGCCCGGGGAGGTGGTGGAGGCTCCATCTGTGAAGATCTTCTAAAGCTGTCTGGTCATGGTCCTGGGCAATGGCTCCAGGTGGTCCTGCTTGACCAGGGTGGGTTGCACCAGATGACTTCCAGAGATCCCTTCCCATCTTAACCACTTTGTGATTCTGTGGTCTCTGACTACAAGGGTGTAGGCACTTCTCTTGGTTCTTTGGAGTAGTTACGTGAAAAAGAGCTGATGGTTAGTGTTCCTGTTTGATATACTTGACTGTAGTTAGGCTCAGGCAGGCTGACCTTCCGTGAGTTCTTAGATGAATGAACTTGTGAGTTATTTATCTCTGAGCTAGAAGGATGATAGAAGTGTGCAGACTGTTTTAATCTCTGGAGCCTTTTTGCAAATTAGGATGATTCATTAACTCTGTAGATGTAGCTTAGCCATTTAAACTCAAGGCTCTAACTTTTCATCCATTTTGTTGCCTAGTGATACCTATTTACTTGCTCTAGAGCTAAAGTCAAAGAGGGGACATCTATGCGTTACCTGGTCTGCAGTGCTGCTCCTAGCAAGAGGAGAAGTATCCCCAGAAAAGTCGTCAGGATACTGGCATCCTCTTCAGCTTTCTGAAGCTGTTGATGAAATAATTTAATGCAAGTTACAGAACAGACTGTGGTCCACAGCAATGACACTTCCTGTACCTCTTCTTGCTAGTAATGCTAATTAAATGTTAGCTGTAGGCTCACCACTGATGGTGGCTCAGAAGTTGGCAGATGATCATACAGACATGTATTACACTGTCGTTGTTCTGAGATAAAGGCAGTCTTTGACCAAGGTGAAAGATTGCATCCTGATAAATTAGCCAAATAAATGGGGTACATAAAATTGCAGAAGGGAGTTAGCAGTTTCTGTTGTGTGTGTAATAGCCTGTGGAGGTAGTAGCCTGCAAAAACGTATGCTGCTGCAGCAGCAGTCTGCTCGTCAGGTGCTTGTGTTTCATTCACAGCAGATATTTCTAGAGGAAGTGTGAATGGGAACCCTAATTTTACTAACACAGTTGGTTTTTTTGAGGTTCTTTGCTGTGGATTTCCTATTCTTTCTTGTGGTAAAGCAAGGTCAATTTGTGCTTCAAATGTGCAACTGAAAATCTCTCTTCTGGCAAATTGGACCTGTGACGCTCAGTGGCTGATGTTGTCTGTGGGAAGTGAACCCTGCCTTCTTTTCTCCGTTCTGCTCCGATGTATCATGAGAGGCTGACAGCAGACCCAGCATTGGGCAGCGCTGTAACAGGCCTTTCCCTCCTCACAGCAGCACCTTTCAAGTTCCCAGTGTGGCACCATGAGCTCTGGAGGAGTCAGAGGAGTAGAGGAGTGTGCCAGCATTGTAGCTGGAGAGTAGAAACAAAGGGTTTAAGTATGTGAGGCAATTAATGTGACATAACAGTTTTTATCCCAGTAAACCAGTACTAATAATCTTTGTAAATAACACCTGAAAGCTTTGTCTGGATGTTTTCTGATAACTCCATGCTTACCTGTGTATGTGACCAAGCACAGCTGGCAGATACTTCCTCTATTGGCTTGTGGTGCTGGTGGTGGTACCCAGGCAAAGTGTAGGAGCCCCTCTGTTGGAGTTTTTTCCTGATTCTGGATGTAAGACTGCCTGAAGATTTCATTCCTGAAAATTAATTGCTGACTGTAAGCACACTGAACAGGACAGTCATGCAATTCCTGAGCAGCCAGTTCCATTCTTTTCTGTAATTTCTTCAGCACTCAGTCTGTCTTTGTGCTTAGCTCATGTTTGGATTTCTTGACATCAATGGGTATCAGATGAAGGAAGATTGCAGTTGTTGGATATTAGATTGCAGTTAACTGTAATGGTCATACCCTGTCAGTCCTATCCCCTCCGCTCTGGAGTTCTGTGGTGTGGGAGTCTCTGTGGAAATAGGATTAGATCTGGCTGTCTGGCATCACTGTCTTTTGGAAGCGTGTGCAACATTGAGTGAAGGCACTTGAATAAATTGCTGGAAGTGTGTGTTCAATGCTTCCGGCACAGGCAAATTTCTCTAGACAAATTCTAGGAGAAGTTCTATTTCTGTGCTGATAAATTGATTTTAACTGATCAGCGAAAAGGAAGCAATGACAGTGTAGTTGTAGAATAATTCAGGCTAGAAGGAGCCTATGGAGGTCATCTAGTCTAGCTTGCTGCTCAAAACGGGATCACTTTCATTATGAATGTATTTATAAACCCCTTTTGCTTAACATCCTTTTCACCTTCACCTTCTACTTGCTTAATCTCTATGCAAACACATATTTGGCAGTACCAGTCCTAGATGAGCACACTGTGTAGTGAAGAATGAATGCGTACAGATGGTGGCTGAATTACTTGCGTAGAAACCTGTTGCAAAAAAATCTAGTCTTCAGACAGTGGTCTCACCTGCCTGTTCATAAGAGTCTCTCTATATGCAAAATTTTTTCCATGGTCTAAAGAATGTGTCAAGATTAAGTATTTAAATTCTCCAGCTTCTGAAAAGAATGATGCTAGAATGCAACTGCTAAATGCTGTTTGTCCTGTTATCAATGTGAATTTGTTTGAAAAATCTGGTCTGTAATCCAGGGGACAGTATCAGAGGTAGTAGGTAGATTGTCCTTAAGCTTTTTTTGACGCAGGGGAAATGTCACCTTTGTCAACAGTTGGCAGTCATCCATTTTAGCTCAAATACAATTTGAAGGTTAATGCTCTAGGCATTTCAAAGATTCTTGTTTTCTTAATTATCATTCCTGTTGCTTTTTCTGTGGTCCCCTTTTTCTATAGCACACTTTATTACAAAAAGTAATAACTTTTAACGTAATTAGCTAACTGTTTTTAGTGCATGACAGGAGTATAGTTAGTATAACTATTTTATGTATCTTTACCTAGAGTTAAAATTACTTAGCAGATTCAGGGAAAGCAAAGTTTCTGAAGTGGCATGGAAGTCAGTGTAGTGTATTTGTTTGCATATTTGTATGGATCTCTTAAAAGGTCTGTGATTCTTGGCTGCTGTGGCCATGTAAGTCATTTAACGAACTAAGTCAAAGCTGAATGCTATGCATCTAGACATGTAATTAATTGAATGCTTATAAAAGCACGTGTGTCTACTGAGATAAGACATCCTTTTTATAGCTTCTCTTTGTATTACTCAGAGCATTTACTGTAATGACAGTAAGATAATGACAGTATCTTCTACAAAATCAATTTATGTCTTACAGCTTGCCTTGAAGGGATCTAACTACGCTGGTCTGCTGGAGCGGCATCGCATTCATACAAAAAACGTGGAGCATGTTGTAGGCAGTTTACGGTAAGAATGTGTGGCTGTTGAGAATTTCAGACACAGTGCAAATATCTGTGGATTGTGTGAAAGAACTAAAGGAAGCTTTGTGTTACAAGCTGTAATAAAATAGGAATATTGAAAACAGGATCATGCAGATGAACAGTCACTCCTGAAACAATCGTAATGTGCTCAGTTCAGTTAACTAATGCACTGCGTTACTGTCTTGAAAACATATGAAAAAGATGTAAAGGATTTATGGTGTTACCCACCAACCCTGATCATTTTTAAAACAATCAAATTGTTCTACCAATTGATTTTTTCCTTCTCAGTGTATTGCAGGGGTGATGATTGTGGAAACCAGTGACAGGTGGTGTTTCTTCAGGGGTCAGTACTGGGACCAGTGCTGTTTAACATCTTTGGTGGTGACATGGAGGGTGGGACTGAGTGCACCCTCAGCAAATTTGCTGATGACACCAAAGGGTGGATCTGATCAACACCTATAAATTTTTAAAGGGTGGGTGTCAAGAGGAAGGGGCCAGTCTTTTTTCAGTGGTGCCCAGTGACAGGACAAGAGGAAATGGCACAAACCTGTACATAAGAAGTTCCATCTAAATATGAGGAGGAACTTCGTCACTTTGAAGGTGGCAGAGCACTGGAACAGGATGCCCAGAGAGGTGGTGGAGTTTCTGTCTTTGGAGACTTTCAAAACCCACCTGGACATGTTCCCATGTGGCGGGTTTCAAAGCAGGTCCTAGGTGAATCTGCTTTGGCAGGGGGGTAGGACTAGATGATCTCCAGAGGTCCCTTCCAACCCCATATCATTCTGTGATTCTGTGATTTGTTTAAGCGTTAAATGCTTATAAGCCAAATACTACTGTAATTAGTCCTTAATTACATGTCAGTTTTTCAGAAAGATGTGACAAAGAACAATATAGGACGCATTCAGGCTTTTTCTGCACTTTATAGGAACGAGAGGATAGAAGTTCGTCTTGTTAAACGTCGAGAATATAACGAAGAGACAGTTCGGTGGGCAGATGCTGTTATATCAGCAGGAGGTACGACTTAACGGAAGGGAAGTATTTGTTTCAGTATATTTTCATAGATACATTTTCAAAAATATTTTGCAGTGTGTGAAGCATCTGGAGGTTTTGAAAACAATCAGATAATTGTCAGAAAATACAACAAAATGCAATGGTTGTGACCATCTTCCCTACTTCTAGTATCTAAAATTGTAACACTAGGAAGTGAATCCTGGTGCATGACCACTTTGGAAATATTTAATTGTCTTGTGTATAAACTGTGGAATTTGCTATAGTTTTCAACTAAAGAGGTTAAAATGCTTGCTATCCTGTGATTGTACATAGTCTTAAAACCTACTCTTTGGGTTTTGGTATGTGAGATGGAATCTAACATAATATCTTATCCTCCCCTTTCTCAAACTGTCTTTCTTGCTTTCACATTCAATTCCAGTGACTGGACTTGTCTAGTTGGGTGGTACAGGTAGAAGTATGTGACTTCTGAGCAGCTTGTACCACTGATTAGAGCTTTTTAAATGAACCAACAGAGCAACTAACCTGATGGGTTTTTTTAACATTGTATCGCAGCAGTTCATTCGATATTTTTGTTGCAATTTGCTGCAAATATTGCAGTGTGTTGCTGGGCTCTGACATCATGTTCAATCATCTGTGGCAGTTAGACTTAACTACTGCTCTGCCTTTCTCTCCTCCCGACTGGTCCACTTTGCCCTTAACCACTGGTTACCATGCAGAATGGGTAGAAAGAGGTATGTGTACGTCCCTGAAGCATCCCAATATACTGCTGTAGATTTAAAAGAACTCCTCTAAGCTGGAGATTAAAGCACCAGTTTGTCGGTGGCAACATTTTTCATGGTTATGAGGCAAGCAGCTAGGGAGTGATACATCATCAAAGGTTTTCAGAGCTTAGACCTTGGTGCAAAGACTGAATCAGTTTATAGTTGTCCTTCTGTTTAGTTTAGCAGACAAGAAAGTCTTAGTCTGTTTAGCAGACAAGAAAGAATATCAGTATGAGGAAACCCGTGACAAAGATTTCTTCTTCAACAGTTTTGTCTAAGACTTCTTTTCCAAGCATGCCTCCTTGGCGCCAAATAGGACCTGTAAATTGTGCCTTCTAGGAGAACAATTGGGTTGGAACTAAAGTAATTGTTCTCATGTGATGCATAGTAAAATTTGATATTGTATCCTGTCTCCTGTGGCTTTGATTAGCGATACTTTCTAAATTTATTTTCTTAAAGAATTTCTCTTACCAGCACATAAACATACAGAAATTTCAGTAAATTTCTTTTAAAACTTGCTTCTGCCAAATTCAGTTGTCTCAATGCGTGTAGCTGTCAGGTAAGTCATACCTTTTCGAGTCACATTTGCCATCTATAATTCAGTAAACACTCCTCTGCTTTGAAAGTTGTCAGTAGTTTTGAGGTCCCATTTTATATTTCTGCAGCTTACCTGATTGATTGTTGATAAAAAGGCAGGTAGAAGTAATGCTGCAGTATACGTGAAATTATTTTGTTCGGGGTTCTAGAATCTGAAGTGAAACTAACTTTTCTTTTGCTTTTTCTGTAGGTGATGGTACAATGTTACTGGCAGCCAGTAAAATCTTTGATAAGTTTAAACCAGTTATTGGAGTAAATACAGATCCTGAAAGGTAAAACACATTTGGGAAAGCAATGCTTTATTTAATACCAGGCACAACATGCATCTGTTTTCATGATGCACGAGGCATGCCTGTAGCACTTGGCAGCATAAATGTCTGGTTTAGTGGATTGTTATCCATCCTGTTAATGATAGTTATCAAGTAAACCTGTTGTTTTATTAGAAAAGTTTACACAATGAGTTACGCTGTCTCATCTGAGAGGACATTAAGTAATATCAAATAAGCATGACTGTATTAAACTGCCACAACTGTTTTCACACACCAGTGTAACAGCACTTGCAGCTAGTTGACTTGTATTGCTAACCAGAAGTTTGAGGCTAGAGATGGCAGTATAGAACAGAGACAGGAAAATGGACGTAACAAAAGCAACTGAGCGTGGTGCCTGAACATACAGAAACTTGTTTTTTTTATGAAGAAGGTGAGTCCTACTGGAGATCTGATAGGGCCTCAGATGAAGAAGTTTGTTCTGGTTTCTTCATGTAAACCATGTCATACCTCAGAGGACACAATCTCCTCAGCCAATTGATGGCATTTAGTTGTCCTATTATAAACTCCACACAAGTTGCATTCACCTAGCCATAAGATTGATTTGGGCAGGTGGATACAGTGTATTAGTACTGCCTGGTTGGTATAACCTTCAAATGGGGGGCAAGTAAAACTCAGAACTCCCCAAGCCTCTTGTCTGCTGAGATTTCCAGATTTAGATTTCTGCTTTTAATTTTACCAGTTTTTTTAATCTTAGCAGATAAGAAAGTGGTGGCCAAAAGTTTTAATTCCTTCCATACCTTGCTCCTCTTCAAAACTTTTCAAATGCTGTGGATAGATGTTCTGCAGTATCAAGCCTGAATAGCAGGGTTCGAATAACAAGTGCCTTGAAGTTATCAAATATCACTCATGAAAGGGGACCAGTATTTAGTCTTCTGGCTTTGACATGAGATTCTTTTGATCTTTGGCATGTTGCTTACCTGTCTCATATCACTAACTTGTGTGTAAATGGAGGACATTTTCTTTTTAACTTTCAAGGTTTATTAAGCGTGAATTCCTTGCCTAGAACTATGGTGACAGGAATTACATTAGTACCTACATAAACTGCAGGATTACTAGCTGAACAGCCAGTTTTTAGGGGGAATGTGGGAGAAATATCCTATGTCTCCCATGATATACCTCAGGAGCTGTATTGTTGAGGTGTATTGTTGCTGATGTGCTATTATATAAGAATAGTATACGTTCATAAAGGTCAAAGTGTAGCTTTGCTTTGTGTAACAGATGTTTGTTTTGTTTTTTAAGGGTACCGAATTTTAACAGTTATGCAGTCATTTTCATTGTCTTGTTTTGCTGTCAGATCAGAGGGTCACTTATGCTTGCCTGTGAGATACACACACTCGTTTCCTGAAGCGCTACAGAAGCTTTATCGTGGTGAGTTCAGGTAGGATTCACTGATCCTTGGTTTTCCAAAACATATTATCATTGGAAAATACTTAATGATGCTCAATTCCTAAGAAGCGGATGATGCTTAGTAAAATCTTAATGTCTCAAATCACGAATTCTGTGTAGATGTGTTTACCATGTTGAAAAATGGGTTTGTGGTCAAGAGTGAAACTGGAATACAAAGGATAAAATTGACTGCAAGTTCCTGCAGAAAGACTTTTGTTGTGACCTTCAGTAGTTTATTTTCTTTTCAAACTTAGCAAATTCATAAATGAGGAACTGTATTATTTTAAAGGGTATATTGGTTTATGTATTTTAACATTCGAAAGCATATGTAGTACAGTGATGGGCCATACTAATAGAAGCTAATGAAGCCTGTACAGTTAGGAAATGGTCAGTGTGTTGCATTTGGGAGTTTGGTGATTAAGGTAGAGTAGCTTAGATTTTGTTAACAGATTAGTTTAAGGAAAAGATTTTTTTCTTTATACTGAAGATCACAGAATCACAGAATTGTAGGGATTGGAAGGGACCTTTAGAGATCATCTAGTCCACCCCCTTGCCAAAGCAGGTTCACCTAGAGCAGGTTGCACATGAATGCATCCAGATGGGTTTTTAATATCTCCAGAGAAGGAAACCCCACAACCTCTCTGGGCAGTCAGCTCCAGTACACTGCCACCCTCAAAGTAAAGAGGCTTTCCTCATGTTGAGATGCAAGTTCTTGTGTTCCAGCCTGTGTCCATTCACTGGGCACCACTGAGAGGAGTCTGGTCCCATCCTCCTGACACCCGCTTTTTAGTTACAAGCACTGATGAGGCCCCATCTCAGTCTTCTCTTCTCAGGCTAATCAGACCCAGGTCTCTCAGCCTTTCCTCGTAAGAGAGAGCTCCATTCCCTTGATCATCATCTTTGCCATCTGCTGGTCTCTTTTCAGTAGTTCCCTGTCCTTTTTGAACTTGGGGGGACACAGAATTCCAGCTTCGGCCTCACCAGGGCAGAGTAGAGAGGGAGGATGCCAACCCGGACCTACTGACCATACTCTTTTTAGTGCACCCCAGGAGGCCGTTGGCCGCCTTGGCCACAAGGGCACGTTTCTGGCTCATAGTCAATTTGTTGTCCACCAGGATTCCCAGGCTTCTCTATGCAAAGCTGCTTCCCAGCAGGTCAGCCCCTAACCTGTACTGGTGTATGGGGTTATTCCTCCCCAGGTGCCGGACCCCGCACTTGCCCTTGTTCAATTTCATCAGATTCCTCTCCACCCAACTTTCTAGTCTATCCAGGACTCACTGTATGGCAGCACAGTCTTCTGGTGTGTCAGCCACCCCTCCCAGTTTTGTATCATCAGCAAACTTGCTGAGGGTCCACTGTGTCCTCTTATCCAGGTCATTGATGAATATGCTGAGTAAGACTGGACCCAGTACTGAGCCCTGGGGAACACCCAGGCCTCCAGCCTCCAACTGGACTCTGCACTGCTGATCACAACCCTCTGAGCTCTGCCATTCAGCCAGTTCTCAATCCACCTCTCTGTCCACTCATCTAACCCACACTTCCTAAGGTAGCTTGATCTTTTTGATACTAGATATTCTTAAAATAGAGGAACTTCTCCTGAATTAAAAAGGAAGCAAGCTGAATTTTAAAGGGCAGACTAGAGAGGAGTTTTTTAATAACTGTTTCAAAAGGGACATTTTTCTGTGGTGTATTAACTTTCCAGAATACTTTTATGATGGCAAACCATCAAACAGAAATGTCATTCACATGCAAATACATTGTAATTGGGTTTTGTTTATACTTCTAGCATATTTAATTTGTAGCTTGAAGTGTAAGTGTATTTGTGGCATAGAAAAGTTCTGAAATGAGGTGAATGTGGACTTTAGGATTGATTATAAATAACTGAAGGGTTTTCAATAGGTACATTCAACTCACGTATTCTGAGACTTAGAAAACAGTAGCTTTTAACTTTCCATCATGCTAAGTTGCATAGCTAAAGCTGGTAGTGCTAATGCAGGGTAACCTCCCTTGATAATGTAGGCACTTCTAATGTTTTGTTGGATGCTGTGTTTTATTTTTGTTGCTGATATTGCTGTTGTTGCTTGTTATGGAGCCAAAGCTTCACCAGAGTGAAACAGAAAGGATTTCCTTGGTTATTTTTCCAGAATAATAGGAACAGATATTCCTAAGCAAGGACCTGAGCAGATGTTTCACTTGGCAGTTCTTAGATTTATTTGGCCCTAAGGAAACTTTAAAATAGGTAGGTAACTGGATCACGCCATCTGGAAGAGCTTCTGGTGGCTCAGAGTTGCATAAGGTCAGAGAGGTTCCAGAGACTGGAAAAGGGGATTGTCTTTTCTTCTTGTCCTTAAAGTGTCAACTGCCTTATTGCAACTATCAGTGTAAGCACTTACCTTGAAGCCCCATGAAACAAGCAACATAATTCATTTATAAAGGACAAACTACATCTGACTACCCATGTTTCTTTTTTTGATGGTCAATGATGTAACAGGTTCTCAGAATAGGAGTACAGTCCCATTTTCTAATTTTGTAGGAGTTTTGACATGTTCTAGCATGAGTATTGTAAGGACGTTAGCGTAATGATATTTGTTGCCTGCTGTCTGCCTGCCTACCTGAAACCATACTTGGAATTTAAGGACAGATAGGTAATTATACTAAGGATGCGTTGAATGAGGCTCTACAAGGATTACAACAAGGAAGAACTAATTATGTAGTTGCATAAAGTGTAAGTTTCCTTCTGTAATGTCAGGAAACATGTAAGCTGGTTACTGCCACCCGGATGTCAACAGTGTGAACTGGGAAAAGATGTGCTCATAACGCTCCCTTGTGATTCTCTTTCTTAATCAAAACTACTGTTACTGGTTCGTTTTATGTAGTCTCTAAATTGTAAGAGGAAAAAGGAATTGATACTTACTCTCAGAAAAAATAAAAAATCTGAATGTTGTAACAGCTTAAGGAGGAATGCCTTTTATATCCTTCTCTTTCTTCATATGAATTCCACTTCAGCATCCTAAAGTTCCTAAGCTAGGAGAGCTTCTTAAAATATGAGGATACTTGTGGCCATTACATATAATGAGGTGGACAGAGCTACTTTTCTGGACATCTCCAAATACAAAAAAAGGTGGTAAAAATACAGCGTGTGTTGTGGTATAAATTCCTGAGAGCTTGCTCTACGAGTCATCACATCAGTGATGAATTTGTAAGTTAGGATCACATGCCTGAAAAGTGAGTTATATGTGAAGTTTGTAGACGACTTTTGGCCAGTGTCCTCTTATTTTACACATACAAAAAAGATGAGGTGGCAAATTGGAACGTGTAAAGTATTTACTTTTTAGTATGATTAACTTCCTAAATTTAGAAATTATAGTGGAAGCTATAAAACTTGAAATGTGACTCTGAATATATTAAACTTTTAAGATGGTCTGCTTTGAGAGTGAAGACTCTCTGATCCTATCTGATTCTGCAATGAATATTTCAGCTACTGATACCAACTTCTTTCTCCTCTCTAAGGTGGCAGTGGCGGCAAAGAATCCGACTGTATCTTGAAGGAACTGGTATTAACCCAGCCCCTGTAGATTTACATGAACAGCAGCTAAGCCAGGAGCAACACAGCAGGGCTCACATAAATGAAAGATTCCAGGATCAAAGTAGGTTAAAATCTGACAAAAAAAATAACCACTTTACTATGATAGCTTGGAATAGGAGATAAAGATTTATAAGAGTTGAAGTATTTGAGAGGCAGGGACAGACAGCTCTCATTAGCTGAAGAATCAGATTAAAGTTTTTTAGAGGGAATTATTTTTTATTTCTATGTGTTCATTCTGGACTGTACACTTAGAATAAATTTTCAGTATTAACAGTAAATTTAGAGGTGTTTTTAAATAGCATTATCTGCTGGCAAAATACCTAGGATTTTTTAAAACGCTGTCCCTTGGGGTTA
>VXAK01024201.1:29491-48894 GCA_013399435.1 Arenaria interpres
AACCCCACCTGGACACGTTCCTGTGGGACCTGCTCTGGGTGGCCCTGCTCTGGCAGGGGGTTGGACTAGATGATCTCCAGAGGTCCCTTCCAACCCCATATCATTCTGGGATTCTGTGATAGCTGAAATCTAATTACCTATGCCATCCCACTTCTTTATTAACTAGGAAAGTAGGCTGACATCCAGTACAGTATTAGAAGAAAACAAGAGGGGAAAAGACCCAAAACATTCTGGGTTTTTCCGTCACTTTCACCACTGTTTTTGTTCTCTTAAGTTCCTTTTCTCAGTAACTTTAGTTGTACAGTACAGCTAATATTAATTTCTAGCTACATTATAAACAGTAAGTAGATCAAGGTGAGTTGTAAAGTCTTGATTTTTTTTAAAAAAGTGTATTTTAATACAGTTTCAACAGGAATTCCACAGACAAATCCCATATCAGTTTGTAGGAGCACTGAGAAACAACAATGAAAAGAAAAATCAGATTTTTCCATTTTTAGATATAACCATTTAAATATGCTGTGATACGATATTATTTCAAGTTTCCTTTAGATTCCTGCATGGATAGTTTCTATAGCATCCATCCAAAGTTCTCAGTCCTTAACATGGCCAACTGTTTCCCCTTTGTAAGGCAACTTACTGAAAAGTTTTGCAAATAAACAAATGCTGGCCTTATAATGCTAAACTGTTAATTAGCATGACACCTCCTACAACCTGCGGGTCAGAGTCAGCTCTCAAAAACAGCAGGTTAAATACAATGTAAAGAAACTAAGTTGTCTTTACGTTAATATAATTTGATCCAGGAGATAAATCTTGTCCTGTTGCTACAGTCATTTCTTATAACGAATATGGGGCTTCACTGACAAATCTCTCAGGTTCAGGGAGAACAAAGTTATCCTTAGGCACTGTGCTAACTTTGAAAAGACACTGGCAACTCAAGCATCAAACTTGTGTAAATGAAAACACGTTTGACACAGATATATATATATATGTATATCAACTATGTCTCAGTTTAATGGTGCCTCTTTTACACTTCAAATATGCTGGCCTTGTTAAGGATGAAACACGTAAGAACCAATCCAGCATTAATAACAGAAGAGGAATGAACCACAGAATCACAGAATGCTATGGGGTTGGAAGGGACCTCTGGAGATCATCTAGTCCAACCCCCTGCCAGAGCAGGGCCACCCAGAGCAGGTCCCACAGGAACGTGTCCAGGTGGGGTTGGAATGTCTCCAGAGAAGGAGACTCCACCACCTCCCTGGGCAGCCTCTTCCAGGGCTCTGCCACCCTCACAGGAAAGAAGCTCCTCCTCATGTTTAGGTGGAACTTCTTCTATTCAATTTTGTGCCCGTTCCCTCCTGTCCTGTCACTGGGCACCACTGAAAAAGGAATGAGTGAATGACCATTTTGTGTTCAGAGTAAGCACTGAAAGCTAAATTGCAGATTAGAATATACAGTGTGAAAAAATTTGAGTTTAATCTGTAAATTATGTGGGGTGTTGATAATCCAGATACTGAAATTAAACTTTCTTCGTGTTTGTTCACCACATCCGCAAATGGGGTTTTATTTATTACGCTAAACTCAGCTCTTCAGGATAGACACCCGATTTGCCATTAATTTTCCAGTATTATAAAAACATCCTGCAGCCGGGCAGCTGACCTAAATTACCCATTTTTTGCTACTGTCTTAACAGAGCTTCGTGGAGAGCATTCAGAAGCCAGCTTCTAAAAATGCTAGCCTTCAAGTACTAAATGAGTAATAAGCGTAAAATCAATCATAAGAGTTTCGGCATTCAAAAAAAAATAAATAATAATTTCTTTCTTGTTGGTCCTACCCTGATTTCCTGAACGCTGCTCCCTCAAAATGATTTGTGAGGAGTTTTTATATACATATAAATAGCGTACCGAAGGCAGAGGTAACTGGGTGACAGCACACTCACCATCGCCACGTAGACATTTGCCAGGGTGAAATGATTAACCACGAAGTGTGGGGCTATTTCCACCGCCATGGTCGCCACAATGATGGCATCGTTCCAGAGTTTTGCGTTGTGGAAGATGTTTGCTAGGCTGATTAGTGGGACATCCTGAAAGAGAGAAGAGCAAGCGATAAACCAGGGAGGTTCTTTCCATTGAAACTGCCTCAGAACCAGCAAGACAAACGGAAGACTCCACCGCTCTCGCTTGGTTACTACCCACCTCGTTATCTGGTGACTTTGGAAGTGATTAGCTAGGACCTTGTTTCGTATAAAAGGGCATTCAGACCTGAGTTAAAACCAAAAAAACCCCACATACCCACATCTGCTCACCATAGTGACAAACACTGCTGATGCATAGACAAACAACTCAAGAATTAACTCATTTAAGCATACCACTACATGCTTTTATTTTTCAGACGCTCTTAGGCTAGTTTTCTCCCCAAAGATGAGATGCGTTCTCAGAGACAAGAGAAGCTGTTCTGTTTGACCGTCTTCCTTCAGCTTTTGCATCGAAGGGGAAGGAACATGAACAAAAAGGGACCGCAGGGAAGTGAAAAAGGGATCTAGCCATTAGTGCAACCGATGCACTGTTTTTTATCCTGCCCCTGCCACAGAATTCCTGTACGACACCGGATAACAGCTATAAATAAAATTTCCGCAGCTGGTCATCGATGATACGTTTTTTATTCCTTGGATTTCCAGACTGTGACCTCGTCTGACTGACAAAACTGTGGAGCCCTGGCAGTCGTAACAGACTCTCTGTGAGCTGGGCTTCACATCTTTAAAGGACAAAATACCGCTTAGTAACAAGTCTTAGGTGCCCTCAACAGGACAACAGCAAATTCTGGCTGTATTTGATCCCTGCCTCCTTGAGCTCCAGAAGGCAAGGAATCCCTTTGGTGGGTAAGGCATTCATGTCTGCCAAGCAGATATTCTGGAAGTCAGAATCACAAAAGAAAGCCCACAGGAAAATTAATTACCTTTTATTTACATGAGACAAAGCAAGAGAAAGTAGCCAGAGTGCATAAAACCAAAGAGGAGGATAAACCAAAATACTAAATAGCTGTTAATTCAGTGCTAACTCTCACCGAGTTCAAGTCGCAGCTGTATCTTGACAAAGAAGACCCACAGCTTTCTCTAGAGGCAGCTTCAGTAGAGAGGACAAAACCAAAAACAAGCCACGGATTTGAGAGTCAGCCAGTCCCAAGCAACATTTTATGACATTTCTAGAAAACAGCACTGCTACACCATAATCTCGCCAAATTATAGTTTCCAATCCATACCCTGACCCTTACAAGCCACGCAGCTAAAGGCTCCATTTCTGAGGAACCATTCCCAGTTACGCAGAAAGACAGGAAAATAAAGCACGAGCTCATTGCGTTAGATCTTGGTTCCAACCTTGTTTTAAAAGGATAAGTGCAAAAAGATAAGAATTATAGGGGACACTAATACATGGGATGTACATTTCTGAGTTGAGCCATTTCTACTGTTAGTAGCTGGATCCTCCCAATAATATCCTGAGAATGTAAACTACTACGTCTCTTGATTTTCAGAGAATTTCAGAATACATACTCAAAAAGGAGTATGTATTTTGCAGTGCTGCACAATTTGTTGCTCAGGTCCCAAAACGAAATCTGCAATGTTGAGTGAGGAGCCTATAAATCGCGTTTATCAGTTTGCAAGAGGGATCTTGGTGTAGAAGAACAGATGTTATAACACTCAGCAGACCATGGGGCAAGGTAAAGGGTAAAAAGCATTTTAGTCGACTGAAAAAAAAATGAAGATTTTGTCTAAAGGACTGCCTTTTTTGGAATAAAGCACAGAACTGCTGCATGAAGTCAGGCAGCAGTGACCAGCTGAGACTGACAGCCCAACCACGTAAGATTTAAGCATTTATGTTATTCCTTTAGATATCGCCTCCTCCTCTCTTTAAAAGCACAACCAGAAGATATACCCCCCTCTTTAAAAGCATAATCAGAAAATATACTCCCCACATCCTAGGTTAGAAGACTTGACTAGACAAAGGTTGATGAACATTTGAAGCTCGCATTGCCCAGAGAGGTATCAAACCCACTAAACTGCATGAAATTCCACTGAACCTCTTTTGCAACTGTTTTTTTTTATTATTATTATGATTTTTTTAAAAAAAAGAGACAGTCCAAACTAAACATGTGGTGAAAGTCTCGAGGTCTCACCACAACTACCTAATATCTAATACATTATAGACCTGCTGGAGAGCAGCTCTGAGGAAAAAGACCTAGGAGTCCTGGTGGACAACAGGATGCCCATGAGCCAGCAAAGGGCCCTTGTGGTCAAGAAGGCCAATGGCATCCTGGGGGGCATCAGGAAGAGTGTGACCAGCAGGTGGAGGGAGGTCATCCTGCCCCTCTGCTCTGCCCTGGGGAGGCCCCATCTGGAGCACTGGGTCCAGTTCTGAGCTCCCCAGTTCCAGAAGGACAGGGAACTGCAGGAGAGGGTACAGCAGAGGCTACAAAGATGATGAGGGGCCTGGAGCATCTCTCTTATGAGGAAAGGCTGAGGGATTTGGGTCTGTTTAGTCTGGAGAAGAGAAGGCTGAGGGGGCGGATCTGATCAACGCCTATAAATACTTCAAGGGTGGGTGTCAGGAGGATGGGGCCAGTCTTTTTTCAGTGGTGCCCAGGGACAGGACAAGAGGCAATGGGCACAAACTTGAATAGAAGAAGTTCCACCTAAACATAGGAAGGAACTTCTTTCCTGTGAGGGTGGCAGAGCCCTGGAAGAGGCTGCCCAGAGAAAGAGATCTCCTTCTCTGGAGACATTCCAACCCCACCTGGACACGTTCCTGTGGGACCTGCTCTGGGTGGCCCTGCTCTGGCAGGGGGTTGGACTGGATGATCTCCAGAGGTCCCTTCCAACCCCAAATCATTCTGTGACACTTGATACACACAGTGTTGGCCTTAATAATGGTCCGTGAAAGCTGTATCATGACAAGCAAAACAATATTTCACCTGAGGAGGGGGCTCACCTTCATGTGATGGGGTGCATAGTGCAACGCTTGCCGTAAGCAATCAATGGCCTTCTTTCCTTGGCCTTTTACCCTCCAGTAAAGAGCTGCCATGCTAGAGAGGACCCACGAAGTCTGATTCTAGCAAAAGAAGAACACAAAAACCAGTCATGTAAACACCTGTAGTGAACAGAACAATTTATTTGATATATTGAGGTAGACAGTGTTAACACTTAAAAATAGCATTAAAGTATTTCAAAGCAGCAAAAAGTTTCTCACCTAACAACACATATGCAATAGCCAGGTAAATGAGATTGCCAAATGAAACACAAACTCCAAATGCAACACCATTTTCTTAAGAAAGGAATAGCAGCTAAATAGCTTTAAGCAGCAACAAGTTTCCGCAGCCACAACAGCTTCTCACCAGGTGTCCGATGCTGGGCATCTAGACATGGATACACATTACCCAACATAAAGCAAAAAAATTAGCTAAGTGAGCTGATTGGACTCGTAGGCTCCCTGTAGTCACTGGGAAGAAAAAGGATGCTCTGGGATGCAGCTCACAGCGGAAGCCTTTCTACTTTTGAGTTCGGTGCCTCGAGCTGGCTGACTCCCATGTCACGTGTTAGAAAGGAAAATACTATGTGCTTGAATTCTGTGGACTCAGATACAGTAAATGAATGTTTATGCTCACATATGCAATTAGATAAGTAGCCATCTTGATTTGTTTGATTAGCTCTTGTGAATACTGAATGAGCCTGCTGACAGAAGAACTGCATTTTATTTTCAACACAGCCAGCCTTACTGAGAATTCCGTTTCTGGTCTCAGCACTAAATTTGAAGCTTATTTGGATTAAGCTTGCTGTCTGCAGGGGGAACTGCAGTATGTAAGAGAACAAGTTAGTATATGTCTAAAGTGAAAGGAAACTAAGTCTTGTAACATAAGGATAGGAGTTAACACCTTTACTTTTTGGGACTGACAAAGCTATACTGGATTTAGATTCAGAGATGGCTTTCGGTACAACAGGCTCAGGGCACCTAGGGGCCAAGCCTTCTTTTCTACATTAGTTTGGGATATCCTCCCCACGAGCTGTAAACATATAACAACCATGCTTGTATCCTTACATACCTTGTAGATCCTGGGAAAATTATGTCCCTAATCATCCCCTCCCAGGGACCTCAGCTGAGGTCCTCAGCAGCCTTCATCTCGCCAGGACACTTGGCTTTCTCTGGGGAGAAGGGGAAGCGCAGCCTTGCACGTGGTGCCCTGAACTCACTGCTCACTTCAGCCCAACGCTGCCGAAGGTAAAAGGCAGAAGGCAGACAAGAGAGGAAGCCCTTGCCTGTCCGCTCTCTGACCACCGCACGCCGGGAGCGCAACTGGAGAGCTGAGCCACAGCTTAACTCAGCCTTCCCTAAGCTCCAAGACAATCACAGAACCATAGAATGTAGCACAAAAAGAAAGCGGAGGGCTGAGAAGCATTGAAACAGTTTAATATCTGTCAACAACCAGCAACACTGCTCACTACAAGGCTGGAAACACTGGGAAATTTGACAAGCTTAAGTTTTATTAGAGAGATCTGCAAGACTCTTGACAGCGTAAGCACAGGACATAGCTCAACAGAATACCTATGAGGGCATTACAGATGCTGAACAGACACAAATCCCTACTCCAGTTACTAATACGTTCCTTGATTGGGATTTCAGACAAACAGTTCGAGACTGGATGGACCACTATGTCAGTCACAAGCGGTAAGCGCCCAGACTTCTCATTTTTCTCATTTGCACATACCTTTTCCAAAGCTTTGGCTATTCGAGTACCGACTTGTTCTAATGACTGTGGTGAGTACTGGTCTTTGCCAAGGTTCTGTAGCACCTGTGGAAGAGGAAGAACAAGTGCTTAGATGCTGGAACCTGGTAAGAGATGTCCCTCACTTGCTGGTCGCTTTTTTCACCAGCCTTTTAAAACTGCCCATAACCTATTCCAACCTAAACATCATTGTCTGTCTTGAGGTAATACTATCTGTACCACCACGCAGCGCTGTAACTCCACTGGAAATTTATGTATGCTCAGTTGGACCTCTCTTTCACTAATTTATCCATCAAGAGCTATAAATACAAACACACTAACGGCGTTTTTGGATTTCTACCAGGCCAGATCATAGGTGGCTAGGAAAATGTTCTGGTAAAATAATTAAAACACTGCTTTTGGTTTGTGTTGTTACAGTTTTATCCCAGTGTTCACACACTGAAGGTCACTTCTGGAGACAGGGCACTGAGCTAAACGTGCCTTGAATCCACCGTGGCAGGGCCATTTTTGTGTGGCAGCCTTCATCTCCGGCCTACCTCTTTCAGTTGACTTTCTCCGGTGTAATGCAAGCTGGCCCGACTGGAAACCCCTTGCAGGTGGTCCAAAGTATGCATGCTGGCTGGTAGATTTGGGTTACAAAGGGGCTCCATGGCTGGCTCTTGCAGCTGCGTGGCAAAATCAATGTGCGCTGTAATGCTACAAGGGGCATACAACAATTTTGAATCAGTCAGGAGAAGAAAAACAGAAGAGTCATCACAAAGTTCTCAAGCGAGTGTAAACTGCCCAGAACCTGGCCAGAATCTCATCCCAGTAGCTCAAGAAACAGGAGAAAACAGGATCCTTCCGTCTGCACTTGCACTTTTCTTTGCAAGTCTACAGATGGAGTACCACATAAAGTTTTCAAACTTCTTTGAAATCCTGGCAGTTTTTTCTTAAAGAATACTAAAATCTTCAGTTTATGCGCACTGAAGGCCATGTAACTATCTCGCTTTGTGTAAGTTATTTAAAGCTGATATACAAGATACTTACTCAATGTTTTTAGCGGAAACAGCAAGCCACGTGCTGGCTACAGTTGTAAGCTCTACCCTACGGAGTTTCAGGCATTCATCAGGACTTGGCCAGCCAAGGCTACGATAATCACGCCTTTTCCCTTGAGAAAGGAGGAAAAAAAAATACAATATTGAAGAAGCTATCTGGAAGCAGAAAGACTTTCTGCTTCAGCGTGATGATTTGCAAGATATTTTATACCGGTGGAATCATTCCGTACATTATAAAAGCCATGGTCCTGCAGCCAGATTTCTTTAAGAACATTTCCACCCTAAATGGACTGAATGGAAATAGTGGGATCCAAAGCCAGAACTGGATCCTACGCAACACTGATCGGGAGGTGGAGTTTTAAAACCTGTTTCATTACGCTTTTTCAACAGCTAAAGATGAAGAACAATCACCACTCTTGTTTACAGGTAATGTCTCCACTTGAATGTCCTTAAAGAAAGTTCCTAAGTGAGTCATCATTTATGTTCTACAGCTACAGTAAAAACTCATAAAAGTTGATTTTTCACCCACAATCCAGGGTGCAAAATACTGCTGTTTCTTTTCAACAAATACTGGTTTAAGATAGACAATGGCTTTTGCCACATTCTTACACTCAAGAAGGCAACATTTCTGAAACTATTAAGTAATTACAATTCAGCCCTCCTACTTTGCAGAGAAGTTAGCCGAGGCAGGGAAGGGTTAAATAACTTGCTTTATGTTAACAAACAGATCACTGGGAGAAAGAAGAACCTGATCTTCACCTTAACTGAAATCTTCCCTTTACATTTGGTGGATACTGCACCAAGTCCTAGGAATCCAGCTTGTGTTAACAAGGTAACACTGTTAACTTGGCGTTCCAATATGAGAGGAATTATTTCCCACTCCTACCAGAACCATCCAAACTGTTTGGAACATAAGTAACATTCATTGTAACTGCTAAATTTACACAGTGGGAAGCCAAGTTTAACAACGTGCCAGTCTATCGCAACAGCATTTCAGCATTTCTTTTTAGTTACCTGATACTCTGCCCATTTGGATGCAAATCCTATTTCCCACCCAAGGTATAGCAAACTGCTTCACCGTACTTTGGCAAAATAACGATGAAGTCTGTAATACCATGTTTATTGTAAAGTACTCCCATGACAGGAAAACTGACTTGGAGAAACACTGGGGAACTTCAGAGGGGACCGATCAGTTCTCATCGCAGCCACCAGGAACTGCCTGATTGTGAGCTCTCCTTTGCAGGATGGGCAAAGGATAGAGAGAGGTTAAGGATACGCTACCCAGAGGCAGTTCTATGATGCAGTCAAACACAGGACAGCTATTGTAATTTCCCTGCTCTACCACAAATTACCCTCAGGTGACCTCCAATATTTTAGCTGAACTTTTGTTGATTTAGTCCTTGCAAAGAGGATGTCAGCAGAGCCTGCCTCACAGGAGCGTTCGGAAGGTAACGACTGTACGATCGAGGGATGCTGTGTAATAAAAGCAGCTCAGGGGGAGAGAGGATACACTGAGGAAAGGACAAATGTGTGCTCACAAATGATAGTCTGTTTTCATGTAATCCCGCCCCCCCCATTTAAATATTTAATTCAATAACTTACATCTCTCGGTTACTACAAAAAGGAGTTTGTTAAACATTTAACGTAAAAGCCTTCATAATGTGAAATCACTTTCCAGGCCATCAAATCATCAAGGACTAAAATGTATTGGGAGCAACACATCTTTGCTTACACATCAGCCCTACGACATTAAGATTTTAGCTCCGCTGAAATCAAGGTAAGACCAGAGCAACCGCCCTCCATGCTTTTCGGACTCTTCTTTGGCATCCTTAGGTTCCAGCAGCCCCAAATTTCATCCCAGGCAATTCCGTGCTGATGTTTCTGTCCACCTGAGTGCAGCAGGGGAACCAGCTCGCACCAGATTAATAGACCGCTCTCCACCTCCCACTACTCAACTAGCAAAAACTCCACCTCTCTCTCCAAACCTTCTCATCTATGTTGGTGCAAAACCCGACTCTTCTGTAGCTCTAGCCTTCTGGAAGACAGTCTCTAAGTTTTCTCTTATAACATCACCAAACCAATTACAGCAGAACACTGATATTTTAAAATTTATTTTTATTAGACCAAGCTTTCTGTTTTTTGTTTTTGGTTTGTGTGTCTTATGTTTAGTCAGTAATCCATTCAAGTAATCAATTCATCCTGCATTTGTCTGCGAAGGGATGTCTCTCATCTGATAAACCAACTTCTCTGCCCATTCAGTTTTAAAGAAGAAGATCATTAAACACCCCTCTATCTTCTATTACTTCTACTCACAACATCTACCTCTTTAACAGAATGATATGGGATTGGAAGGGATCTCTGGAGATCATCTAGTCCAACCCCCTGCCAGAGCAGGCCCCACAGGAACGTGTCCAGGGGGGGTTTGAATGTCTCCAGAGAAGGAGACTCCACCACCTCCCTGGGCAGCCTCTCTCAGGGCTCTGCCACCCTCACAGGAAAGAAGTTCCTCCTCATGTTTAGGTGGAACTTCTTACATTCAAGTTTGTGCCCGTTTCCTCTTGTCCTGTCACTGGGCACCACTGAAAAAAGACCTCTCGACACTCACCCTTTAAGTATTTATAGGCGTTGGTCAGATATCCTCTCAGTCTTCTCTTCTCCTAAACAGACCCAAGCCCCTCAGCCTTTCCTCATCAGAGAGATGCTCCAGGCCCCTCATCATCTTTGTAGCCTCTGCTGTACCCTCTCCAGCAGTTCCCTGTCCTTCTGGAACTGGGGAGCTCAGAACTGGACCCAGTGCTCCAGATGGGGCCTCCCCAGGGCAGAGCAGAGGGGGAGGATGACCTCTCTCGACCTGCTGCTCACACTCTTCCTGATGGCCCCCAGGATGCCATTGGCCTTCTTGGCCACAAGGGCATATTTCTGGCTCATGGGCATCTTGTTTCATTCTCCACTCTTACCACCTCAGCTCCGGAAGTTCTGGGAATTAACTAGAATGCTTTCATTCAGCAGATATAGCTATGTTCCACTTCATAAAGAAGTTGCAGAGGGAAGACATTTCAAATTTTTCCATGTACTCATCTAGAAGGCGTATTTTACTATCTAGTCTTTGTGGCACATATTTATGGTAATAAACCAATGTAATATAAAAGCTGCAAATGACTTGGCTTTCTCTAGAAGCAGCAGGTTACCTATTGGTCCAGGAGAAGGTATCTTTGGTCCACTGATCTCCAGGGCAGTTTGGTAAAAGTTTTCATTTTCTCCATGAGTCCCTTCTTCTCCGTTTCTCCCAACTGGCTCCTGGAGATCCAAGCTTTCAGCTTTTGGTTTCTTTAAACGTTTGACCTGAAAGGTGATCTACCGAAAAGAACAAGTTAACAGTAAGAAACACCATGAATGTTATCAGCTCCAATATACTATTGGTTTTAGCCCAAAGATTCAATTTCAAAGGTGTTCCAGATGACATTCTCTCTCTCTCTCTCCCCATCTCAACCCCTTCTCTAATCCTGCTCACTTTCACTGCATCACACCATGCAAACAAAGTACACTACTTCAAATCCCCAACATGGGAGAAAGCCAATTTAGCTGCTGGAGAACCGAAAGGCATTTTTTCATTATGCATTTTGTCCATAACGTGATGACAACAGATATTTCATTGTTTCGTGGTAACCGGAACTTTGGGTTAGAAACTTTTTCTCCTTTGTAACTGTAACTGTAACTGCAAGAAGTTTGAAGGTCAATCGCATCATTCAACACCTAAGCTCTTGCTGCTGATAATCAAGACATACCATACCGTTTTTAGTGATGCGGAGGCCTTTCCTTTAGAAGACAGATTGAAACTACTTGTTCATTTCACACAAGCCATGAACCAGCTTTCAGGCCCATAGGGGAAGTTCCTATATATATATTCCAGCATTAAACCCCATGAAGTGTCCTCATCTTTCCATCCACCACAATAGTGAGTTGGCATAAGTCTTAAGTAAACTCATCTGAACTTACCCATTCAGCTTCATCATCATCATCACCGCAGTCCCCAAAACAGGAGCTGGCCAGTCCATCCTGAGATCCTTTCTTTAGGACACGGATTCCCTGCAAGTCCATCCGACGACCTTTGACCTCCAGTGCCCCTTCGAAAGCTTCCTGAGGCCAGGAGTTTTCAAACTCATCCACCAAAGCCAGCATCTCTTCAGACATCTGATCATCTTCTAAACCTTCCATTCCCTCTGAACCGTTGCTTTCTGCAGTGACCGTGTCTATGAGGGAATACCATAAAAACATCACAAGTTCTTTTCCTGGTGCTTCCACAAATTGTCTTAAGAGGGTCTTTTTCCCCTGTGACCTGACTTTCCCATTTGCACAAACCAAATACCACTGACAACTCACTGCCTGCTGCAAATGGAGAGGGTGACTGGAGAACACAGACTTCCCCGCTGCAAATAAGCATCAACTCTTGCTTCAAAAGACCAGTAACTCTAGACCACTTTCACTAATTTCCTTTCCAAACCAGAATTTTGCCCATTTGAGGAAGTAAACAGTTGGAGTCTTTTTTCTCTGTGCCTTAACCTGGTTTTCTTTCCTTCTGTCTGGCACAGCTGACACGGAATTCACTGAGGTACAATCAACATGTGTTTGTAGACCCTGGCAAGAAACTACATCCTTTACCTTGGAAAGTGTCTAAACCTCGATCTCAATTTTTTTTATTGAATGCATTTTGATGCTACACTTGGAGAAGAAGAACAGTGAAGGGAATGAAACCCGTTTTAAGGGTTACTTGTCACTTTTCAGAGGGGGGTGAAAACATAGCTTCTTGGAGGAAGGAAGAAAGCTCTTCTGAAAGATCTAGAACTGACTCATTTGCCACCATTGATTTTAAGGCTCTACCCTGGTGAGGCCCCATCTGGAGCACTGGGTCCGGTTCTGGACTCCCAGTTCAAGAAGGACAGGGAACTGCTGGACAGGGTACAGCAGAGGGCTACAAAGATGATGAGGGGACTGGAGCATCTCTCTGCCCGGAGAGGTGATGGAGTCTCTGTCTCTGGAGACATTCAAACCCCGCCTGGACAAGTTCCTGTGCGGCCTGCTCTGGGTGGCACTGCTCTGGCAGGGGGTTGGACTAGATGATCTCCAGAAGTCCCTTCCAACCCCATGCGATTCTGTGATTCTGTGACTTACTTTCCAGTCTCAAGAAGGAGGGATCCCTTGCTGAACTCTGAGTAAGGACGTCTGGATCTTCTGTCCCTCCCTCGGAGTGTCCTTCTGTCACTGCTGTAACTGACTCATGGTGGCCATCGAAGTATTTCTCCTTGTCATGACTGCCATCTGGATTTTTCTCATGACAGTGGCCTGAAAGAGAGAAATTTAATGATACACCACGTAAGACTGCTCCCTCCTGGATACAAGCGTGGAAGCTGAATTCTGCTAGTTTTCTACATAAGGATTAACAGAATAATTCCACAAGGTATCAAAGACTTCATTCAGTGATTAAAAAGCTAATCTGCCTCTTGACAAGGCAGATCACCTATAACGGTTACAGAAAAGCATGTTATTAGGTATGCACTGTGAACTACTAATGAAAGAAGAATCAGTTCTCTTTTGAAGGAAGGCTGCACAGCACATAGGAAACGAGTGTGTGCTGGCAGCAACTCCAACAAGCACTCCCAAGACATATTTTTAGCGACAAAGTACCACACGTGGGGATCTCCTGCCGTATGAACTTCACTTAGGCACCATAACGCTCACTGTGCTTACGTGCAAGAGAAAAAGGGCCAAGGCAGCCCGATACGGGACTGCCAGGCTCTGACCTTCTGTGCCAGCTACAGACAGTACGTAGGTAAGACCAGCTCATTAAATAGACAGGCAAGAGCTACTAGTATTAATTGTGTCAAAAAACCCAGAAGTTTATTCAGCTGAAAAATCTAACATCTATAATCCTGTGGTCTCATACGATGTGATCCTGTGGTCAGGTTACATGCTCACATCCAGCCAAAGGCAAAGATCTAGGAGTAACATTGGAAAAATCCAAATGTAGGGCCCAGTAATGAACAGATTAAAGAAAAAAGCCTGTCACCACCCAGAAAAACAGATCCCATGCACAAAGCTGCTGCTCTCAACCCCCTCCTTCCTATATTTCAGTCACTTGAGAGTGAAAATAGCACACATATACAAATGAATTAAGAAGTGCATAGCGAATTAAAGGAAGCTTAAATTAAATGCAAGATTCTCAAGTCTGTTCCCCATTCTGCCCTCATGAATGTGAATTGCGCTGCTCCGCGCGTATGGAAAGCATTATTTTTTTTTCAATCGGCAGCATATAATAGAAAGAACGTGAATAAAGTAGATCAGTGACTCCTTTCCTCCCCATGCAATGATCCTGTGCTACAAAAGCATATCGTTAGGTCCCACTCTTATCAGGTCAGAGGGATGAGAGGACAGTTGTAACTCCTGATTAAGGGTAACCAGTTCCACCACTTCTCAGCAAAGCGAAACTATGGCTTTTTGCTGTAGGCTCTCAACTTTTACATCTGTGAACACTCAGGTGGCATCTCTGGACGAGAAACAGACCAGTTACCAAAGTCAAACAAATAAAAAAATACTCACAAAACCCTCTGTGAGAACTATTTCTTGCCCCGCCTTTTCTGCTGTACATAAAAGAACTCAAACAATGTTATTTTACGAGTAAATACATAAAATAGCAGCAGTCAGCTTCACAAAATTCTTCTAACACGTGCAACAGAGTTACATTCTGCCTTCCCTACTCTATCAGTCATTGACTCTTTCTTTAATCCTCTCCCTGTCTCCCTCATGCTGTCAGTACAAATTTGGTTTCATTAAAAAAAAAATAAATACAAAAATAATAAATCACTTCAATACATGGAGATCCTCATGTTTAATTTATGAGAAATGGTGTGCACAGAAACCTAAAGCTGAAACTACGTCCCCTGCCTGACATCTAACCAGCCCGATTTTGATGCAAGTCAGGTGCTTCTCAGTAAATGTGACGACCACAATTCCCTCTGCTGAAGGTCAACTCCTCATTAGTATAAAGGAAAAAAGCAAAGGGGTCTGAAAAAAAGACATCTGTTTTTAATTGAAATAAAAACACCAATAAGAGAAAAAAGCTGGAAATGCCAAGCAGAAGGAAAAAAAACCAACAAAACATGAAGGCACTTAAAATTCTACTTAAGACCAACTCTGTTAATATTAATTTACAAACACTGAGAGCTAAAAACAGACTAGAGGAGAGCACTGGCTTTCTTGGGATTTGAGAACTGCTATATATAGAAACCTGAGCAGCCTAATTTTTTCAAACTGCTGCTTTCAGTTGTCCGACGTCACAGCAGGACAAAAAAATACCAGTTGAAAAACCCATGGAAGTTCAAGATCTCTGATGGGCATCCCGTGAAGCTGGTGGCACTGACACACTGCAAGTCACAACCTTACGGCTTGTCTCAGCCTGAAGACAAGAGGGAAGACCCACCAGGTGGGAATGTGAGACCAGTAAGGGAATAATGTAGCCCCAAACTCCAGGCGCATCCACTGGCTGCAGAACATCAGCTGCACCACTGCAATGCTTAGAATCACAGAATGGTTTGGGTTGCAAGGGACCTTAAAGCCCATCCAGTGCCACCCCCCTGCCCTGGGCAGGGACACCTCCCACCAGACCAGGTTGCTCCAAGCCCCATCCAGCCTGGCCTTGAACCCCTCCAGGGATGGGGCAGCCACAGCTTCTCTGGGCAACCTGGGCCAGGCTCTCACCACCCTCACACCAAAGAAGTTCTGAGATCTCACCTAAATGTCCCCTCTTTCAGTTTAAAACCTTAGCTGTGTGAAGGACAACGGTGACCATCACTTTCTTGCCCATTTATTTTTTTGAGAGCAGCTGTTGACATTTTTCCTACTGATTCTGCAGAGCTAAGAGAAAAGCGAATCAGAGTCTGTCCTTCCTTGTGCAGTGTGAAACCTGGTTACTATGTTCCAGGCAGCGAAACAAAAATGCTATAGAGACGACACAAAGTAAGCTTCTGGACCTTTATTTAAGTGGTGGAAGTAACACAAATAAATAGCCTGATTGTGCCAGGTTAATGTAGGAACCGGGAGGAAAAAAAGGAGAATAAATTCCTAAATTATAGGAGAATAAGTTCCTAAATTATAAAGCAATCCATCGGATATAAAAATCAAATACAAACTCTAAACTGAATCATGGAGACCTTGGAGATTAAAAGCATAACACAGTATTATATATTAAAGGTCTCTTTCCCATATTGTTCTAGTTTGTAATTTTTGTGGCTGACGTGAATGCACTTACACAGCACTAGCACAACATGCATTTTAAAGGAAAAAAATATACCTGCTAGATCATCCATCCCACCTAGTATTAACCACCTGCTTGATTTTCATGACCCCTCTTGAATGCCCACTGAAGGAGTGATACCTACTACAGTCGGTAGGGCTAAAAAAACCCAAACACGAAGATATAGGTTCTTTAGGAATTGGACGATTCCACTTGAAAACAATTATGAACTCCCCTTCTTACATATAAACTTTTTTTAGTTTATAAAAAAAAAGTAGGGTTTTTATTTGTTTACAAGCAAACTTCTGTCAATTTAGGTGACTCCAGACCCTCTGACACAAAACCACTTACCTAAAGAGCAAGGAAAGAAATGTGAAAGGCATGGAAAAGAGGAAAGAACAAACCATGCCCCCAGTGTATCACATGGAAGTGCTGCACCTTGAAGAAGGTCTCGAAAATAAGCAAACTTCCCCATTAACAAGGACGCTGATTGTTTTAAAAATCTAAATTAACTGCCACTGTAGCTGTTTGTGTCTTGTGGTACGTCTGGCAGAGAGAACAAGGCCTCGCTAAATATTTTCACCATCTGATTCCTATATTCTGATTTTAGATAGATGACTTGGCATCATCAACAGCACTGGAAATAAAAAGTAAAATTATCTCCAGGTGTCTTCAGTCACCACAGACTTTTTACTGACTGTTTATTCTTTCTTGGATTGTCAGAGCAGAGCTTGCAAAATATGCTATTCCTGAACTTCACCATCTATGTTCCAAAAGACTAGGTTTAAAAAATTAATTGGCTCCTAACTTCATAGAATCATCTAGGTTGGAAGGTACCTTCAAGGTCATCTAGTCCAACCATCAACCTAACTCGGACAAAAAAACCATCACTAAACCATGTCACTGAGCACTATCTCAACCCATCTTTTGAACATGTCCAGGGATGGTGCCTCAAGCACTGCCCTGGGCAGCCCATTCCAATGCCTGCCAACCCTTTCAGTGTAAACATTTTTCCTAATCTCCAATCTGACCCTCCTCTTGCGCAACTTGAGGCCTTTTCCTCTTGTCCTATCGCCTGTGACTTGGGAGAAGAGACCGACCCCCCCTGGCTACACCCTCCTTTCAGGAAGTTGTAGAGAGCAGTAAGGTCTTGTGAAGGGACAAACTCATTTCCTTAAATTTCTGGTACATATTTAGAAGCTACGATGGCAGAACAATGGTTTAAAACTAAAAGTCAAGTAATTTAAAATTTTAGGTACCGATTCTTTTTCCTACCACTGGGAATAAGCAGAGCTGGATTATCTCTTGAATGATAGTAGTCAGTGACTTGCATTAGGTTACACAAAACGCTAAGTTATCTGGAGATAAGTGTCACTTAAATGACGTGCCTCTTTACGGTGTAACAGTACAAAGAGAGAACTGGACTTTAATACAGACATACATCAGCCCAATACCTCAGTTGTCAGAGCATGAAACAAACTGAAACCAAGCCACTAATCATCTACAGACATTTCAGGGGCAGACTTCTTTTCACTTTTGCTGGTCACTGTTTACACCGATGGAGACAGACACGAGTCAAAGGGGGTTGTGTATTGCCTCTTCACATATGAAAATGCCTAACAATCAATGCAGCTCTTCGGCCACCTGAAAACTTTGGGGGTGCTAACAAGTCCCATTCAGTGCTTCATATCACAGGCATCAGAGTTCACAAAAACGATCTGGAATGAAGGAACTCGCCTATCGGGACCCTTTCATGCATCTGAAAACTACTGGCATCCCAGCCATCAAATTTTGGGCCCAACGAGCACCTGAAGGACTGTCTTACTTTTTGCACCACGGTGTGAGGTCACTGCAATCTGCCATTAACGAGCCAGGGTTAGTGTTACGGGGAAGTGCCGTTTGAGAGACCATCCTTCACCCAACACAGAAAACACCGGCTTTGACTTTCAGAGCAATGTTAACACTGATGATTAACACAGCACACTCAAATCACCTTTAAGTTTCAAGGTGAACATGATCATTTCCTGAAGATCTTGGGAGCCATTAACAGCAACGAAGTTATTCCAATCGCAAACAGATATTTGATTGAAAAACATTTGTTAAAGGAAAAAGATCCATGCAGGTTATTTTGAGATGATTCCTAAAAGCAAAAGGATGAGCAGTAACTGAAGAAGAGACCCATCTTTAGCAGCTAGTACTATTATAAATTAATTATAAATTAACATGGTTCTATTAAGATTTTGCTCTAAAATTCATGCATTCCTTTTCTTACCGTTTTCCTGAAAAAAATACAGATTTACACTTCGAAACAAATCCCACGATGGAGCTTTGAGAAGGGGGAACTGCAGACCACTTATGACTAAACAGAAGCGTCATTAAAAACATGTTACATAAAGGTCACAAGCCGTAATTGCTGAACTGCAAGACAGCACTCTGCTCCAGAAGCAACACCAAAGAAAATCTGGTGCTTTCCACACACAGAAAAATGCGAAAAAAAACCAACCAAAAAAAAAAACAAACCCCAAAGACTTCTCAGTTTATTTTTAGTGAAAAAAGATCAACAGATGGAAGAAGGAAGTAAAGAGAGAAGAAAAGTAGAAGTTGTTAATTCCAGTTGCCTGGCTAAGCAATACCGACCAGTTTGATAGGTCTCAAATGAAGAGAAACACCCAAGTCCTAACTTCATATTCACTGTGCGACCGGGGAAGACACAAAGCACAAAGCAGACAGGCAACCTATGTCTGAGAAGCAGAGAACTGTTGGAAGCCTTGTTGCAGACTCAAAACCAGCCCCCCCCAGCGCTCAGTCCTGCTCTCCCTGAACCCGACAGTGTCACTGCTTCCTTCAACAAGGCATGACTATGCTCCATACCAGTAATCCAAGTTTTATCACTATACCTTTTACAGCTGTAACGTACTGGATAAATCACTAAACCCCATGTATCCACTACCCACACATCATCATAGCTGCTATTCTGCAATAACAAAGGACAGAGTGTGATAAATTCCCTCTCTGGTCATAGAATTGTCCAGGTTGGAAAGGACCTTTAAGATCATTGAGTTCAACCATCAACCCAACAGTGACAAAACCACCACCAAACTATGTCCCTCAGCATCACGTCTTCCCATCTTTTAAATACTTCCAGGGATGGTGACTCCACCACTCCCCTGGGCAGCCTGTTCCAATGCTTAATTACCCTTTTGGTGAAGACGTTTTTCCTAATATCCATTCTAAACCTCCCCTGACACAACTTGAGGCCATTTCCTCCTGTCCTATCGCTTGTGATCTGGGAGAAGAGACCGACCCCC